>JAMKCH010028678.1:0-17794 GCA_023653785.1 Ophioderma brevispina | reverse complement strand
TATCCCCAGTAAAACAAAGAGCAATTGTCTGTTAAGCTGTTCACCCGGATCAGTTATCACTGCATGGGGCCCTGCAATGCATAATTCATGATACACAAACTGCATTTTCTTACCAATCTTGTACTTGATCATTAAAAACAGACAAAGTTTAACGACTTTTTACTGATAGAAAAATACAATTTACAAATTCACCTTTTTCCGCGCAAATTGGGAAATCCGCATGGGAAGGCAAAATCCGCCCCATAACTTCATTTCTGCGATCGCGGAGTTCTCCCCGGGCCTAATTAATATAATTGTTTTTAATTGTCATTGACATTTGTGCTCTTTTTCATGCAAAAACAAACATCCACTGGGGTAAAGATAAGGTACAGGTGATCCGGAAGTGATGGGATGGGGAAAAAACCCCTTTGGAAGAGGACTTACCAACATGCCTACTCACTGTGGTTACCAAAACATGTGAGGTGTGCTACTCTGCACCCCAAATACCATGATGGTACACCGCGTGGTATTTGGGGTGTTAGGGTTTGTAACAACGCTACAACTTAGTACACTGCTTGTACACTCCAATTGAGCAAATGAATTATTGCTCCTAGACATGGTTTATGGTTGGCTGTTAACAATAATGATCAAATGAGTCACTGCTTTGCTCCATATTACTCTTCAGGTGTCTTTTCTCAATGTCCATATTATATCTAAATGTCACGTCTTGTCGGCTTCTGGTTCTGGAAATGGCAACAGTAGATCGTGTGGTTGTTTGAGATGACTGCGGCGGGAGTAATATAACACGCAAATTTGTTAACCACCCTGAGAACTACACTTACCATCTGATTGGCTCAATTACAGGGACACAACAAGAGGTAGCCCTCCGAATAACCAATCAATAGTGCTTCTATATCTTTATGTAAATCATACCACCATCCTATGGTATCTTTGATTTGGCCTCCTTTATAGTTGGTGTTTATGTTCAGCAACCAAAAAAAAGCTTGCTTCTAGAAGCCGTAATGAAATGGCATTTAGTGCTCAGGAAGAACATCAACATCCTGCTAATTTCGACTAGTTTCCTTCCTAGTAAGGGTCACTATCCAAGGTTGTTGTGAATCAATCCCATGATTCATAGCATGTCCCTAACCGTACTGTACTAAACGCATGTCGTACTTAGGGATAAAAGTGTTTCCCATAGTTTAGAACCACAAGACATTCATAATCATGCCAAAAAATTCCCTAGTACTAATTCTTTGTGGGCTAAAATGATGTTTAATGTCCAGGGTTTTTTGTGTTTTAAGAATAGGATTTTTAATGTGATCACATGACCCTATTGAGTGAACTTTCCCCAAACTGGTGCATTGTGGGGTTGACTCAAAACACCCTCTGGTTCACTCTCTGACATGATTGGATATTTTATCATCACATTGCAATATAATGAATAGCAACAAATTTGCTGCCCATTGCCAATAATGCTAGCGATTGCCGATTTCAAGCCAATCATGGATCTGTATTATGAGAACATTTTTGTTTGAAGGTAAAAAACATCATTATTTTGATGGCAATTGGCATTTAGACTTCAAAATATGCGTACATGATTCAAAATATAAAGGATGTGGTAGGCCTATAAAACGGGATATAGCAAAAGACCGGTGCCGGGAGGAGGTAGTAAGGCGAGGGAAAGAGAGGAAGAAAATGGTAAATGATTGACATGATATGCCGATTGAAATTGTAAGACTCCCTTTATTTCCCTGATTCTAATAATATGCAGTCATTTTCGAAATTTAACCGAGTTCATCTACAAGATCCCCCATCCATAAGGTTAATATAAGGTCAAAGGTCACCACTATTTTTTGCTACTCCAAATTGACATTTGGATTTCTCATTGGGTTCCTTTTTCAAAAGACACCAAGTAACAATCTTTGAGCTAGTGGTTGATGAGGTACATACAGTGTATGGTCTTTTAAACATGGGGCACATACAGCCATTTTGGTCAAGATTGAAAAAGAGGGGGTGTTGTGGTGCAAAAGCATTTATCTGAATGGCACCTCAATTTCGGCATTTTCAGCCAAAATCAGCCCATAATTCAAATGCGAGTTAATTTCAAGAGTGTCGGGTATAAAAAATATATTTAACGTGGTATGTTTTTGCAAGGTCAGTCAATGTTAGGCTTAATAATAGGAGTGGGCTATAAACGTGAAGAGCGCCCTCATGCTAATTTTTGACTAACACGTCATTTTGTAAGAAAATCAATATCCCTTTCCACGCCACTTTCAAAATTAGGTATCTTGAGCTCATTTACACATAATTAGACTCAAAACCAAATTTTGCAAAATACCTGAAAGTGTAATTAGAGGAATTTTTCTGCTCAAATCTACAAAAACCCCAGCCCTAATGAAAATAACCAAAAGTAGTAATTTTGCCTTCCAATATAGCCCACACTTATATTAATGATTGAAGATATTTTCTCTACAGCTTTGGGATAAAAACAAGGTCTTCTCATCTCTTGACTTGTCCTTAGAAATTGGGAAGTGAACCGTTAAGGGGGAAATATCATTGGAAGGCTAAAAATGAATCTACACATTTAATCAAGGAAAATTTACCCTTTATTGCTTTTTGTTTGACAAAATCGGAGCTTTCCATCAAAAGTTATGGTCACAAAATTGAACTTCGTGAATTGAAATTCTTAGTTTTCTTTTGTTTTAAACTCTTATGTATTTAATTGTTTTTTTCAGCTGCGATATTAGTTTTTTCCACTTTTAAAAAATCTTCTCTCAAAAATAATTTACCCTTTGAGCTTCTATTTGCAAATTATCTTTTTTAAAATTTAAGCCCTACTTTTCTAATAGTGAAGTAAAACAGTGTTTCTAAACATACAAAAAATTAAAAAACATTGTGTTTTAAACTTAAAATAACCTTATCTAAAAAGTCAATTTTAACGATATGGCATCACTGCCACACATGATTTCTCAAAAACGATTTGTCCTAGAGAGATGGGATAAAAACGATTGGGAGTATAAAATAAAAACCTTGCACTATGGAATGAACTAGAATATTACCACTAACCCCATCAGCCCCATGGGACTTTGTTTCAAGATGGTTATTAGTCAAGAAATCAAAAAATAATTAATTTTTCCACCAGTGCACCAATGACCCACTTAAACAAGTTTTCCCATGGGGCTAATGGCACTATTCTAGTTCATTCCATAGTGGAGGTTCTGATAACTATAAAAAAAAAAAAAACAATTTGCTTTTTATCCCATATCGCTAGGCTATCGTTTTTTGAGAAATCCTGTTTGCAGTGATGCTAAGCCAGATCGTTAAAATTGACTTTTTTTTAAGGTTTAAAACAAAAATTCAGTCTGGAATACTGTTTTTTAATTTTTTGTAGTTTTAGGAAACACAGTTTTTTTAACTTTCACGATGAATTGAAAATAAGTCCCTTGAATTTTAAAAGATACTTTTGAAAATTAGAGCTCAAAAAGTAAATTACAGTTTGAGATTAAATTTTAAAGTGTTAACAACTAAACATCGCAGCTTGAAAAACACTAAAACCATAGATTTAAAAACAATAGAAAACATAAGACATTCCAATTCCCCAAAGTTCCATTTTTGAAAAAACCATAACTTGTGAACGGAAGCTCCGATTTTTCAACAAAACAAAGAAAGGTAATTTTTTCCTTGATTTAAATAGTGGATTTCATTTTTTTACCCTTCCAACGATATATTCCCCCTTAACCATGCTACTAATGTTTACCATTCATAATGGGTAATTTGGGAAGTGACTGCTTTAAAACACAACCACATCCTTCGAAAGGATGTCATCGCTATTTCACTCGCATTACGTGTTGATTCCGTGGGCATGACCGTTTTTAATTCTTCCCAACCATTTGAAATCCCTAGATGCAATATGCCCTTGTATCCACCCTATGATTTTCCTGCTCTGCACTGCAGATATTAAACGTATCTACAAAAAAATGATGTACTTGCACGATTCATAAATTACCTGACTCTAACTATTCACCCACTACTACTCTGGAGCTTCAGCCAGGACCCTACTTCTAATAAATGAACTCTTTATTCACAGCGTGGCAGGATGAACACGTACATAAAAAAGATGATGGCGACTCGCTTGCTAACAAAAGACTGGGTAATAAACATCTGTCTGATTCGGGTATCTCAATAAGTGATTCTATCCAATGTATGGTATACAATTGGCATAGTCATATCTAAACTCGAATCAATATCAGGATCCACTCGCTATTTTGGGTGTTAATAATGGAAAATTTTCACATGGTGCTGGGAGTATGGGGTGCAAGAGATGAATAATTGTGGTCATGAGCAGTACATGATGTTGGCAGAATGAAACTATTTGTTTAACTAGTGTTTACCACTGATAACAAGAAAGAATGTCTTGATGTAACTCTTGCTGGTTACACCCCTTGTATGTAAGTCCGAGGTTGCTCCAACTAGACACCCATATTGGTTGGTCCGTGTAACTAGGTTCGCGTCCGTCAATACGATCAGTGATCAAATTGGCACTCTTAATTTCAAGATAATATTGCGCATGCTGCGTACATTGATAATACTCTGATTACAATGCATCAAGGCGCCTAAAAATATCCAACTAATTGAGGTCTAGTTCCACGTAGCTATCTAGCGACCATATGTTGGCTTTTAATGTTGTCAGACTGTACTATGTACATTGGTATGCCTTGCACTGAATCACTAGATTGAGGAAATATGCACATGTTTTGTATGGTATTGTTTAATGTTGTATTATAATTAGGATCCTAATTGTTGTGGTCATCTTCTCAAAATGCCTGCGGAAGTAATAAATTTGTGTGTGGAAGTTGCCCAATACACTGGCTACAGCAAGCTTGTAACATCCAATTTATTGAACTTACATGTATAAAGGAAAGATGCACAAAAATTAACAGTGAATAAATATAATTTGCACTCTGCTTATTGTGTGCTCTATTCGTGTATACATACAAGATCTGCGAGTATAAACACTGTTTGTGTTACAGGATGCAGACCTAGTCATATATAACAAAAGCCCCCCAAACTGCCAACACATGTGCGTGCACGCACGCATGCACACACACATGTGCCCACACACATGCGGACACACATACACACAAAAACACACGTACACAGATCAACACACACACACTATCGGGATGATTTGATTAGTACAGACAATTTTCTCCATTGCAATATTGGCAATAAAATTTAACAGAAGCAATTAAGAAGTGAATAAAATGAATTATGCCTAGGAATAGTAAACAATGGCAGCAGAGAAATACTATTATGAACAGCTGAAATGGGTTCAATTTAAATATTTCATTCTATTAGCTGACGTGGATTACCGTATTTGACTGGCAAAAATTAAAAAACTAAATTTTTTATTAGGCCGTTCATGAGGAGAGATAAAAGACGAGTCAGTTTCACCTGTATGCCTCCGTACCAAGGCAATATAATATGGGTGAATGCATTGACACGTGGCATGTTATGAGTGGTTCCCAAGTATGGATGTTGAAACAAGGGGCTAGTACTCTCTGACCAACCCAAAGAGACATCTGGTTCAATCTTGGTAATGCACTTTGTATTGTAAATACAAGGGATATGGAAGGGTAGGTGTGTGAAAATCTGAGTTCATCACTTTCTAATTCATTTCTGTGTAAATGTTTACTTGGATGCTCTATCTATGGACTGCTGTCTGTATATTTTCAAATTTGTTTGCAATTAAAAAGTAGCCTATATATGTTAATGTTATCACTACAGTGATCCTGATAATTAACAAATGGGGTTGTTTTGTCATAGGCCTGTACATTGTAACATGGTATGCTGTGTGGATTGAAAGGAGGGACTGCTCATGGGATTATACATTTTTTTAATACCATTTCAATTAACTGCATTTTATAGGCACTAGTCTTTCATGGCAAGAAAAGGAAATGAAACTCAACTCCAAATTTAGGCACAAACAAAATGCATCAATTCTAGCCCCGACCTAAGGCCTACTCTATCTGATATACATGTGGTTTTGATTTGATTTGTTACAGGATTTAGACAGCATTGCTTTCTTGTAGCATGTATACAGAATTCTGGTCCATACACCCATGCCTAATCCACCAAAGACAGTTCAGTGAGCAGGTGCATATGAATTAATGAGTTAACAGGTGCATATGAGCAGGTGCATATGAATGAATGAGTTAACATGAGCAGATCTTAACATCTTTCCAACCCCTTGCAAAAGGGTCTCTTATGAGAATCTGAAGGCTTCAAAACTCCTTAATGGATGTTACAACAATGGGGTTCTGTGTAAGAAGTACATCTAGAGCATTAAATAACTAGTTTGCTCTATATCTCCTCCTTATCACCTACAGATGCCCCATGGTGCGGTCACTGCAAGGCCCTGGCCCCCGAGTATGCCAAGGCTGCCGGCAAGCTCAAAGAAGAGGGGTCCGCAATCACCCTAGCCAAGGTAGATGCCACCGAACACACTGACTTGGCCCAGAAGATGGCTGTGCGTGGCTACCCTACCATCAAGTTCTTTAAGAAGGGAAAGGAGACGGAATACAGCGGTAGGTGTTGAGTCACTTGGTCTGGGAGTGGGAGGGAAGAGGCAGTGCTGGAGTCGAGTCCACCCCATCCGAGTCCGAGTCCCTACTATCGGAGTCCAAGTCAGAGTCCTTGATGTCCGAGTCCAAGTCCGAGTCCCTGCGTCCAAGTCCCGAGTCCTCAATGCAAAACGAATGACATATTTATTATTCAACTGGTTAGCCAATGCCACTGGTAGTGTAAGTGTTTAATTAAAATTTAACTAGTCTTTGGCAGATCACTTGACTAGACATTGTTTTTACTCAAAATTGAGTCGCAACAAAGTACAAGAAATAATTATTTACTTTGTAAATTGAATCAGCTGCTTTCAAAACTCGCGAACTTTTGATGGAAGAATTGATCGTGAAATGGCGCAGGGATCCTAAATAAATTGGGATAGGACACTTGATCAAGAGAGTGGAGGCATACTGCTTGTTGAACTGGAAATCAGTAGCTTATCGATCGTCGGTCGCATGTGGTGCTGTGAAATTTATGCTACGTCCTCCTTGGTCAATACGTCATACTGCATAAATTAGAAGTCTGTTAAGTTACTTAGGTAGCTCATCAAAATTGGTGGTGCTATTTACTATCGATATCGAAATTGTCTATGGGCATTTGTACACAGTTTCACCTCTCTGATTTGATCCGTCGATAATTCAACGATCAATATCGACTCTGTGTGATCAATTATATTTAGCTGGAATATGCTATCTTTTTTGCATTATTTGGAACAGGGGACTTGAGAACAATGATGATAATGGGTATCACATTAATTGAACTAATTTCGTTCGATAAATGATGTCATCACTCATCAAAGAGTGACTGTTGGTGCAGAATTCGGAACGAAAACATTCACTTACAACTTAAATTCCAACTATTTACAGTAAAAACAAAAAGTAAAAGACATCTAAACTAAACTTATTAAAAAAAAATGTGCAATTTTGCCGGACTCAGCCGAGTCCTCGCTGGTCCCCGAGTCCTCAAAGGCTCGAGTCCGAGTCCAAGGTGTCCGAGTCCAAGTCCGAGTCCTTGAAAAATCGGACTCGAGTCCGAGTCCGGACTCAAGTCCTCCAGCACTGGGAAGAGGATGTACAATATATAGCTGGGGAAAATCGTAGTTATTGTACAATGACTTTAACAGTTAAACAATTGGCACAATAGAGGGCATACAGCCATTTGTTGATGATTGAGTGGACTGATTGGGGAAAATCAGGGTCAGAAATCCACTTTATAACCTTGCCTGTAAAAAGGCTGTATACCAAATTTATTTCAAAATAGGTCCGTTACCTTAGGAGGGTTACCAATTTGTTGAAGTTCATAGACCAAATCCAATCGACAATACAAATTTATGTATTTACAATGAAGTAAAGCAACTCAAATTTAGAAGTTATCATCAGTGTATATAATGAAAATGGATGATACAAGTAGCTCTACTGCTCAGTTAATGTGACAAAAAACTGACAACTTTTTGTGCAGAATGATTCCCTTATATTTTTTATCAAATCGCAGACATTCTAATTTGTTGGATTTACATAGGTAAATTAGCCAAATTTGGGCACTGTATTGTCAACATTTTAATGTGTTTGCCCCATATCTCAAGATTTTAATGGGGACTTCTTGTGAAATGTAAAAAAAAGATGCCCAAGATTTGTTAGTATTCATGCACTTGTTAGGTGTCCTTACGTGCAGTGGCATTTCACATTAATCCACCAACCATTGAAAGACGTTCATAGAATAGCTTGACCTTTCCCACTCGTCCAAACAACAGGTATCGGTGGCCGTGGACTCCCACACAAGAGATAATTTGATCCTGTTGTTGCGGCGAGTCTTCTATCTCCCTCACAAGAGTAAGACTTCGTCTGTCGTGGAATAAAATGGCCTCTTCTTGAATAAAATTTATTGTGTAATGAAGTTGCAGTAACTACTGCACACTCCAGAAAAATACAGCAATATATATATTTTTTATAATTTACAAAATATAAGAAGAGGTACAATAATGCAATGATGATAAATCCAAGTCCTATCATTAGACATAACTTGAGATTCAAGAGAAAATTCTCAGTGGAGTTTAGATGTAGAAATATGGTAAAAAAATGTAAGTGCTTGTACAGATTTTTTTAGCCAGCTGCTGTAATGATTGTCACAAACTGAGACTGTACTGCAGTCTTGTATTTCAACTTAGTGTGGATGGCTTTGTATTGCTTACCTTCAGAAAGAGTTTCATGGTTGTTTTTGAGTGCACATTTATTGGTCACCATGCGTGGAAAATGTGGGGCACCTTGAAACCACATTCCCAGGAAATTTTGATATATGGAGGAAAATGTTTGTCCTTTAATTAAAGAAATAAGAATTGAAGGGAATTTTTGCAATCTTGGAAGGAAATTTTGACTGTGTTCCCGGGAATTGGGCATTTTTTCCAGTCCTGTTGGACTGAGTGTTTGGTCACCTATTTTAGCTAATTTAAGATCAGCCCTTGTATAAAACACACCCCTATTCAGTCAAGATTGATACTGCTTCTAATCATTTTGTGTGTGGATCCTTGTGAAAAAAAATAATTTTGAAAGCTTTTTTTTTTGTGGGCCGCCAGCTATAGCTGGCAGGACCACTTAGCAATCCGTTGTGCGTGTGTATGTATGTGTGTGTGTTTGTGTGTGTCAAAAATTGTTAATTTTTTTTTTATAAATTGACCTCAATTGAAAAGTTTAACTTCAATTGGAACCAAACTTCTGTCATAGGTGCACAATGGATCCCTCATATGTTGATGAGGTCAAAGGTCATGTTGAAAGGTCAAAGGTCATGTGAGGTCAAGTTGAAAAATGGGCTACAAATGTAAAAATTGATCTAAATTGAAAACTTGAAGTTCAATTGGAAAAAAACTTTGAAATAGGTGCACATGCGATCCCCATATGTTGATGAGATCAAAGGTCACGTGCCAGGGTCAAAGGTCATGGGGCGGCCCACAGCTTATATTCTTTGAATATAGCGAGCGCGAAAGCCGAGAATTGCGAAATTCTAGTTAAAAACTTTTTTAGTTTTGGAAATTAATGGACTTTGAGGATGAGAATGTCAAAAATTTCATCCTTGAGTCAACCGGACACAAAAACTAGTCACATGATCCTTGTCCCAAATAAATTAAAATCGGACAGTTTGTGCAGCTGAGGTCCCAGGTTTGAATCCTGGTAGAGGCTTCTCAAAGACTTCATGTGTATTTGGCCTTTGATCCTTGCATCCTTGGTGCTCTGGTTTGTGCTGCTTCTAAAATCAGAAATCCTCAAAATCTCTATATTTGTATTGAATAGGGCTTTACAATATGCATTAATGCTTCTACCATCAAAACTGCAAGGTTGTTTCCCATGGTACTTAATGGGGCATATGTGCGAGTGCCAGGCTCCCATATCAAGTAGAGAACACAATAGACATAAATCAGAACAAGCACCTTTAAACTTGTGTTTCTGTCTCAGCATTGCCACACTTGAGCTTAAAATACCAGGGCCTTTTTGAAATGTCAGTTGGATGAATATATTCAGTATATCCTGAATAAATCTGACTTAAATTGCATAATCGCTTAATATTGTTAAAACATCACTTCTCCAGTTTCAGCAGTTTGTGTACCTTTTTAGATGTTTACCAGAAAGCATGCAGTATTTGCAGTCAATAAAAAAAATGGTTCGTTTTGAATTTTTTGCCATTTTTTTAAAATGTTATCCAGGCCAGTACCATGGTATGATCTTGTGGGTTCCGATTGTATTTTTGCCAATAGTCAGCACGTGGTCCTTGATACCTTGCAATTCCTTGAATCAAGCAATGTATTTTTCAACAATGCAGGAAATGTAAACCAGCTTGCCGACATATTGGAGATTTTGAAATGTTTACTGGTATGAAGTGTTTCCAGATCGGCAAAAAGCTGCCTTTTTGGAATATTCTATCCTATTGATATGAAGAAAGACCATCAACAACAAGATTTGAAGCATTAGTGTTTGAAAAGATGGCACTTGGGGGAATTGCTTCTACATAAACATGTATCAGTCTTTGCTTCCAATATTGTGGGCAGTTACCCAAATGCACACCTTGCAAAATGCCCAGCAGGCATTTATAGGCACTCATATTTTTGTGATTTCCTGAGTAGGCACTTATCAGCACCCAGGCTTCAGAGGGGAAAATGCCCAGTAGGCACTTAAATGCACTTGCCTCTTTCTGCCCAGAAGGTAATTATCAGCACTCAAATATCCATAAATGTCTATTAAGTATTCTTTTTTACGTCTTATCCTGTTCATTTCAATACCTTATTCCAGGAGGAAGAACAGCCGATGAAATCGTCACATGGTTGAAAAAGAAGACCGGTCCACCTGCCCAAGAGCTCAAGACCGTTGAAGAAGCAGGCAAACTTGAAAGAGGCCAATGAGGTGGTTGTGCTGGGCTTCTTTAAGAATAGGGAGAGCGACAAGGCCAAGGCATTCCTTGAGGTAAAGATGGGTTACTGTGAAGTGTCGGGGATTTGGTCTTGGATCATGTAGGTTAATAGGTTTATTTTAGTGTGAATGGATGGGATCAGATCCACTTTTCTGCTCACATGTGGTACAAGACTCTGTTTCGAGGACAAGCTTGCCTGGTTATCCAACTCTGACCCCAGAATTGTAATAAAAATAGTTCTATATAACTCAGAATCCATTGTTTCAGAAAGATTCAGCTTATGCTTAGAACAATCAAAACTCTAATTCCTGCTCTTCGCAGTGAGAATTTCCTTATCAAGTTCCTATCAAGTACCAACTTGACAATTGAGAGTTATGGAAAGTGTAATACTGTAATTAAGCCTAATTTTGTCAGTTTGCAAAAACAAAAGTTTTCTCTCCTTTCCTGAATTTTTTTGTTCATGTATGGTGTATGAACTACTTTGCCTTGATGATAAATTTGAATGAGTAAATGGCTTGACTCTTTATCAAATTTTCATGAATAAATGATGGATTTGGAACATAAATCAACTTCAATCCATTCCTCTTTACAAGGTCACTTAATCCTAATGCAATCTCAATTGAAATTCTTAGATTTTCTGTTGTGCAGGATAATTTGTATTGTCAGGCCCTCTTACATTGCTGCATTAACCTTAAGTAGGGGAAAAAATCAAGTCGTTTTCCATTAGTAGTACAAAACACCATTCAATGTCTCAAAAAATCGGCCACATGGCAAATCAAAGCGGTTTGCAAATCATATTTGACTGTCCAATTTATTGAGTTTCTAAATAAAAAAAAATATCAATTTTAGATCACTTGCAATAACCCTTAAAACAAAATTTTTTGATAAAAAAATTAAAATGTCTAAAAAAATGAAAATTTTTCTCAGTAAATCAACATGAAATGTGGTGAAAGGGGCTGCAAAATTAAAAGGTGCGCAGTCAACTCGAAACAAATTTGTTTTGGGGTCTTTAAAAAAGCAGAGGACTTTAAGCAAGTTACTTTCAGTTGCAGGACAAATTCAAGTGAGTACAGGAAATCAGAAGTAAACAATACTAACCCCGGTTCTTGTGACTTTCTCCAAAGTTTCATCATTAATGAAAGATTTGAAAATCTGCTGTCCAGAGTTGGGTTTTGTTTCTTTTAACCCCCTTGTAATGTAACTTTATTGATAGCGTACCACCCTCATGGCCTTTGCAATCAATCCCTTAGCCATAGTAAATTACCATGTCTTGAATTAATCACACAGCTCTTTGATCCCATGTAATCATCTCTTTCATTTTTGGCAACAATTTTTTAGGCTATGGTGACACAATTTTGAAAACTGTGAGTAGGGACATGCAGAGATATTACCACCTCTGGCAAAATAAGAAACTCCATTGCGGGAGTCTTGCCATATAGTCCCACAGCAGTCCAGGATTTGTATGTTATAAAGCGCCCTTCTATATGTCTATTCCCCATAGAGAGTCGTGTTTAAAGTAAATTTTTTAAAGAAAAATCATCTTTTGCCCCAATTAAATTTTGAAATTTTTTACACAGGATAAGTCAGTGGTAAGATAATCAATTAGGTGTCGAAAGTGTGTCAACTATTGATATGTTTTTTGGTTTCCATTCTGGTTTTAATCAAAATAAATGACTTTCAAACAGCTGTGAGCATGCAATGTTTTTGTTTTATTTCTTCAACAGGTTGCAAGCAAGAATGACGACACTCCATTTGGCATCACCTCAGAAGACGCCCTCATTACCAAATACAACACCAATGATGAGAGCATTGTACTCCTTAAGAAGGTAAGCATCTTTTCTTGCTGCAATAATTATCCCGCCTAACTTGTAGTCAAGAATTACATGCCAGTATAGGGCTGTCTACGCTGACTTCACAAGTCGGCCATATTGCGATACGGGGAAGTTATAGGGCGGCCATTTTGTGGTGATGATTCCCATAGGCCGCCGTGTAAACTGGCATAAAATGCGCCAAATTTTTACCTGAAGTGATAGCAGGAGACTGGAATGATAGCCGTTAGTTAGGAAATAACATGCACATTTTAGAATGCCTATTTGTTTCACTTGCATGCTAGAAACAATCCAAAGAAATGGTTATAAAGGGTGCCAAATGGCCTCGAATCATAGGAGTGACACATTTGTTGCTTTCACCTCCGATGAACCAGGCCTGCGATGAACTAAGATTCGGATTTATTAGAAACTACGCGCAGTGTTGTGTGTCGCGAGGGGGTACTGCGAAATGAGGGCTGATGATAAAGGATAAGCACTGGCAGGTGACCCGGATGACGTAGACACCCCTGGATCTTATGGCAGAGCTCCTTGTCCTCAAGTGCATTATGTTTTTGTAAGCAGACAAACACATTAGCGGTTTTAATCAAAATAGTGGACGGTGGTAAAACAAAGGGTATCTGGTAAACAGCCAAAACTAGTATTTTTATTATATCTCAGTTAACATGTTCTCATACTCAGTTTGATGAGAAGAGAATAACGTTTGAGGTGAAGTCACCGAGGAGGCCCATCTCTATTTTGGGGCATCAATCAGTCTACCCTGTACATCGATTAACAGACGAACACGCGTGAGAGTGGCATTAATCCCTTAAAGACCGTAAGATAATAGATCATAATTTACTGTAAAAACATCGTAATTGGGACTCTGATGTGGAGCACATTGATTTGGGACACCCCAGCATGTAGTGCACACCACTAGGGGGGCTCCCTGTCGTGTTACCTAGGAGTTAATTTTGGAGATTCCATACACAGGTGCACAATGCATCGCACTCAGTACTGTAGCGTGTGGTAATTTAATCCAGGAGTACTACCTACATATTGCCCAATTCCTAGTGTTATGTACGTCATTGCCTCTTATTATGTCAATTTTTGGCCACATGTATATCTGTGATGATTTTGGAGACAAGGGTAGTTCTAAGCAAGCCCATTTTGAACTTGCACTGCCATTCTTAAGGGGATGGCTAATTACATATATAAACTTTCATCTTGGTAGAATGGAATTCACCCCAAAACCCATATGTAAAGTTTGGCGCGATATTTCAACACGTTTCTTGATGTGATGTGAGCGCTAAAAACGTTATTTTGTTCCCCGATGACTGTGGGAAATTAAGATTGGCTGACCAAAATACGGGCACATTTTCGCCTCAAAACATCCAAACTAAACATCTTTAGCCATAAGGATTTTTCTTCTTTTCCCAGGTAAATGAGGAACGAAAAATAGTAGCTTTGTTCAGATACCAACAATGTGGACACTTCGGTTCTGGGGACACAGGCTATTAACGATCGGTGACGGTGGACCGTTTGAAAGTGGCTCATCAGGCCACACATACGTGTTCACCTCTCCATTCCATTTCAAGTTGGTTATGCTCGGCCCACTGTAAATTGCTTTCATACATAGGTCATCTACTCAGAAATCTTTCAATTGCACATCTTTTAATTCTTGATATCGTTTTTGATACCATAGACCGCCAAAGAAGATCTTTGTGGAGAAAGAAAGAAATCCGGTAACAAACATCCTGTTATCAAGAAGGGAAGCAGACAAATTGAATCCACTCAAGGAAAAGTTCTCTGGTGCCGTCGACGACAATTACAAAGGAAAGGTGAGTTACCTACTCGGATGCCCGATAACGGAGGGACATGTTCAGCCAGCACTATGTTGTGCCCAAGAACGGAATGCCTCGCTTAGCCATCAAAACTCACCACAAAACATTGGTTATGTGATCCGTTTTTGTTAAGAACATCAAAGGGAAGGATTTATGGGTAATTTAATGGTGATAATGAGAAAATGTGGATAATCTTCGAAACACCAAAATCAGGATTTGAAGAGAGAAAGTGTGGGACGGGTGTCGATCAGGGCTATCCCACTTCCAAGATCACCACATTTCAATTTTGGGGTTTTTCTACATTTAATAAATAGAGCTGCACATAGCTTGAAACCTTACTCTGCTATGTTTGCAAAACATGTCTTTGTCACTCACAAAACAATTTGGTTTATTTTTTTAATTCTTTTGTTTGGAATCACTTTGTGAAATGATTGTTGATGTGGGGATGGATGTAAAAAATGGATGCACAGCCAAGGAAGGGTACAACCCACAAGCATTTTATGATCAAATCATCAAGATCATTCAGTTTTGTGGGATTGCAACATAATAGCAGGGCTTCTTCACATCTGTGGACTGCATGTTGCATGTTAGTTTACGCATGCGGCGGTTGCCATGTTGGGTAGGAGCTTGCTTGTTGATTTAGGAGAGGAGGCGAAAAAGATGTCATTTGTTTTAGCAGCAGGCATTGTGCGAGTGAAGAACTTACCAGATTTTGCTGCTGTTAATGGAGCAATTCTACATAGTATTCACACTGGTGTACTTGTTAGAGCGCGGCTAGATTGGTATTTCAGTCTCTGATCCTGCCTGTTGAGTTGTCTTCAGAGAGAGAGTTGGGTTGCCTGTATTACTGGACAATGTCGTTTCACTACAGAATAATGCAACATGGGTGTGTTGTAAATCATCTGGTGAATTTGTGTTTTTGAGAGTTGAAGGAATTTAAATATTACGTAGACACAACCTTTCAAATCAAAAATTCCCACCGGATGAACTTCTAAGGTGCATGCTTACCAAACAATGATCCCATATCCTTCATTCCAAAGGCCGGTGGATAACCTTGAGGTTAAACTTGGGGGGGGGGGGGGGTCATAAGCTAGCAACTGACATTCTTTCAATGTTCTTACCTCCAGTAAGGTTTGTAAATGTACCATACAAGCAAGCCACATGTTAATGTTTTTTTTTAAAATAACCCGCTTCCCCAGCAATACTTAGTTTTGCTATAGTTAGAGGTGGGGCAGAGAGCGGTCATTATTTGAGGTCATAGTTCAGATCACTGAGAAACACAGGCTGAAATGATGACTTTAATGATGATTAATTCCCCATTTTCGAAGAAAAAAAAATTAAATAAGTGCGAAGGGTAAGGAAAAACCCGGGCTGCACCCCATGAAAAATCCAAAATGGCCGCCAAATGGCAAAAATCAGATTTACGGACCAAACTTTTTTTTTCTTGATAGCTTTTGTTTACGTTCACCATTCATTTTGTGGCATACCAGGAATATCATGCATTCTATTCACACGATTTTTCGGTTTCTCGATGGCAGGTTTACCCGAAAATTGGACGTGAGGGCGGCTTTCCCAAAAAGTTAATACTCACATCAAAAGTTTTAAAGGTTAACTGGTGGGCCAATCATCAGAATTGTTGAGGTATCATATTTACTGAAGATTGTAGCAGCTGTGTAACTTACCATTTTCACGTGGGTATGGCACAATTTAAAATTGACACAAAACACTCTCATTGGAATACAAGGGGGTCAATCAATAATTTCTGACGTGTGGAGGTGTCAATGGAGGCCATTTTAGACCATAAATAGCCTACAGTTGCCAAACCGCAAATGCCAGGGCAAGCCAAATTTTCAGCAAGTGTTCATTAATAAAACTCCTTCAACTTTTTGGATGGTTAAACTAACCATTATCAATCGGATGCGCCATTTTATGGGAAAGCGCCATCAGAGCTCATTTTAAGCAAAAACGGCCATTTCAAGAAAACCAAAAGGCCTATGGTGAGATGAGGAAAAGTGGCATAGTATGATTTCTAATACCCCAAAACATGGGTAGTATTGCCACAAAATTAAGCAAATGAACAAAAAATAATTGAGTTATGGTCCAAAATCAATTTTTAACAATTTGGCGGCCATTTTGGATTTTTCGATGGGGCACCCTGGGTTTTCGTCCTTTTGTTCCTTTTTCTCGAAAGTGGGAATCAGGGTGATTAAAGTCATTAAAAACGAGCCGGTGTTAGAAGTGATCGAAACATGACCTTCTATAGCCCACCTCTACTAAGATAAGGTTTGCTGCAGTTCATGCTTTGGTCTCAGGGTTTGAGAAAGTGCGAAAATCGAAATTCAGAAGGAATTTGTTTTAATTTGTTTTATATCCTTGTAATACACATCTTCTAGTGGTTTGAGAAAGTGTCAAAATTGAAAATTCGGAAGGGATTCGGCTCCATTGTAAATACACATCTTTTTTGATGCAATGCCAATTAAGCAGCACCACCTTATGCACTTACTCTGTCCAGCTCGAAGTATGAAGCAGTGATGCAGGCGAAACGGTTGTATATACATTGAACCGATTTCAGCGCATGCGTAGGTAAGGCACGAGAGCACAATCGCACTGAAAGGCGGCACTGGGCATACACACGCATCGTCAGACGCGACAAAGTAAATGCATTTCATATGGCTACCATTGTTTGTAAATACTGCTGGTTTCACAGGGCTCTTTGCATCATGCATTACTCTTAGCTTTCATTGAGGAATTGAGGAGGTTACCTATTGTAAATACCAAGTGCTTAAAAAAATTGCTGTCAAAAGTAATAATAATGATAATAAGAATGTATTTTGAACGCCCGCGACATATCCAAAACATGCTCAAGGCTCTGTTGGGCAGCCATGTGAAAGACGCCTCAGCACATCAGGAAAGAAGAACAAACCCTAATACCAGAACAGATTTATGTTAAGAAGCTCGATTTTAGAGCAGGAGGAAACCGGAGTACCGGAGAAAAACCTGCGGAACGAATATGGATCAAGAAACTAAATTCACAAAAGCATCGAGAACGAGCCCCGCGGGGATCGAAACCGGGACCTCATTGGTTGAAGCGAAGGAAGATACGCTGGCCAAACCAAAAGGTACTTATAGTGTTTTCCATTTTACTCAATT
>JAMKCH010028677.1:0-28390 GCA_023653785.1 Ophioderma brevispina | reverse complement strand
CTTGTAGTATTTCTGACAGAATTCCGAATCTGGGGTCACCCCCCCCCCGAGCTCTGGAATGATTTTGCCACAGAATGACCCCGCATTCTTTCGAAAATCTTCCATTACCTAAGTTAAAATGATCACATGCTTGATTACCATTGGCACTGTCAGAATGCCGTTAATGTTAATGGTGAAGGCATCAAAATTTCTTGGACACATTTCACCCTTATGTTACGACTTCAAATGTTTTAGTCTTGATAGCGAGCTGCACCCCACATCAACCAATGTGCCCATTGTCCAAATATTTTAGCTATGGAGGTATGAAATGCGACATGTAAACACTGAAGTGGAATATAGCAAATTTTTTTCTTTGGAGTTTTAGTTTCCACAGATGATTTTAAAAAAAGCTCATAAAGAATCGTGGCCCCCCTTAGAACATAAGCCCCAGAATTTGAATTGCCAAAAAAAGTAGATACATGCTGCTATATCCCACTACCATTATTGATGACGGCTCATGGTAGTCATTTCAAATTATTTTTACTTTTCCCCGTTTGCCTAGGCCAAATTTCAAAATCAGATTTTATTATTGACACTAAATGTGTTCAAAGCAGATCCAGACTAAGCTGAAAAAGCATGGTTTTGCTTCAAGTATCAAAAATGTTTTACAAACAACTGGTGAATTAACAATATTTTGAATTATTTTTCCACTGGTTTGTCTAGCCTCCAAAAGTGTGCGGGCGGGTAAACGCTAAAACTCAGAATAGGACTTTCATGAACCCAATGACCCCATTGTCTGGTACAAAACTCATGAGGCATGGCTCTGAGTAAAATTTTAAGTCACATTTTGAAATCCAGCCGACTATGTTGATGTTACTACAAGCTGATTGACCATTTTCCAAAATCCCAATTCTTCAGTCTTTATAATTTAAACCGATTCCCAGCTATTAGTAAACTTATAACAAGAATTTTGTAAAAAAATTGAAACCATGTACGCCAATTTTCAACCACGTTTCACACGTATAGGCACGATGCGTCTTCTAACTTGTACGCAGCGATGACATGAGTATGAGACCAATAAATGAAATGGACTGTTCTTTCTTCCAAGGAGAGGAAAGGTTGTTCCCTGCAGTACACACTGTAGACAATCTCATTCACTACATCAGCAAATATAGCAATCTAGTTATACTCTTGGACAGAAACCCTTTGGACGTGCGCACCTTCGGTTGTAAGGATGGAGCCTACCAGCTGTATGGCTATGAGGTTGGGTCAGTCCCCTTAACACAGAACGCTTCCGTGGCCAATCAGAGGCAAGTGCTTTTTTTCTGCAGTAAATACGCAAGAGAACCAGAAGTACGCGTCGTTAAAAGGGTTTATGTCATGATATTGAGCATCAAGAAGCATGTGCTGATATCAGTTTATGAAGTTCTTACATTTTCATTGGCAAATGCCCAATGCACTATGAATTGATTTTCTGCACCACTTTGCGGAAGTGCTAGCAAAATAACATAGGAAGCGTGATCGGGGGGTGTGGGGGGTAGTGTAAAGACCAAGTTCTAAGATTTTAAAATGTGTTCTTTTCGTTTCTACCAAGCCACTAAGGGAAACATCTTAACTAAAAAGCCACACCAGCAAGCCCCTTGTCATTAATGCTTTCAAGTATGCGAATTAGGCAATCTATGCATTAAAAATTTAAATAAGCCATTAAATGATGGCACCAGAACAATTTTGGTGCAGAAATTGCGAGAAATTCAGGGGTTTTTGGTTAATACATTTTGAAATGAAATTTGTGTGACTTTGATCCTGAGATTGGGCAAGGGCATTTCCAAATCAAACCGGGGTTGCCTTATTGACAAGACAATTGAATGAAAGAGGCAAAGTAGGAGTTTAGTATAATCATCCAAATTGGGGAAGAGAAAAGAGAAAATAGGGTTACACAAAGAATTTACTGATAGAGTCAAGAACAACACAAGATAGTTCGTGTGAAACCCCAGATTAAACTTATCTGTACGAGAAAAGAGAAAAAGACTCGTCAGTGAATGTAGAGATACAGGAAAGCCACAGAAGAAAGGTTAAGGCAGAAGAAAGTTGATAGCCCGCTACCAGGTAGGAAAATTAGAAGTTACTATAGGCGGATGAGTCTAAACTACCTCTAGCTGAAATTGGTTTGCGCCATTTGGGCCTTGGCCTACGACTGTCTCTAGTCAAATGTCATTTTTCTAAAAGCTGACGAGTTAAGCTTTCTTTTCATACCAATTCGACTAGTTTTTTGCAGATTTTCATATTTTTTTCGCTGTCCACTTGATCGGTGAGTAAATAAGTACTTCCTTCTGAATTAAAGGGACAGAACGTAAACAACTCCGTGATGGGGTTAGAGAGAAAAGATTTCTGGCCAGGGACAGCCCAGATCTCAACCCTATTGAGAATGTATGGTCTATGATGGGACAAAGTGTATTGGCCCCCCACCTTTGGCTCCTAATCAAGCCTACCTGAATCACAAGATCAAAAGACCGCTTGGGCCTATGTTAATCTTCGACGGCAGGACATTCTCAAGAATTTGGCTGGAAGGTGGAACCGTGAGAGGGGATGGGTACATAGATGCCCTAAAGTTATTGAAAACCAATGGAGTGCCAGTTCCTAAAGCAGATGTAGCCAATGTAAGTATACAAACTTTTGCAATTAACATTTTGAAAGTTTTTAATTTGGTTAAGGCATTTTTTTAACTATGAGTTGTTTGCTAGGGTACTTTAACGCACCACCCTATAAGTTGGGATCAACCAAATCAAACCAGTCCTTTGAGCCCCCAATTTAACTTTTTTGCAAATTTTGAAGACTAGAGCAAATTCAGACTAACTGGGATAGTGGAGTAACCCCAATTCCGAAATCCAAAATTAGAACCAACAGGAAAGGCCAAATTTTTAGCGTAGCATCCGGCAAAGCTCCGGGGATGCATTTTCTACATTATTTTGGGGTATAAGACACTACATAATTTTATGTCTAAAAGCTGGTTTTTGACGGCAGCTTTACCGTTATGGAATCTCAGAAGATTTATACTGGAATTTACATGGCAAAATCTGGGATACGGAAATTCCTGAAAAGTTTCACCTCCTGACAAATAAACTAAGATTCCCAAGCAACTATTGTTCTGGTTATTTATAGCATTAGGCACAGTTGCCTGGAATATTGAACGAAGATATTTCACATATCAGATGTCCCTCAAATCGAATTTCTGATTTTTGCCCGATATAAAATTTGTCCATCAAAAACATCCCCATCTTAAGGATGAAACAAATTTCTTTGGTACAAACGATTGTGAAATTCCTTATTTCCTATAGAGGAAATATGAAATTCAGCCTACGTTTTATATTGAAATACAAACAAATCAAAATTGCTTTCTATTTTTTTAGACATCTCTGTAGCCAAATACAAGGTAAGAAACCTATTGAGTGGCTAATCTATACGAAATTACATGACAATATTTGGGCGTCTCAAAATCTCTCGTTGCACCTTTAAGCGCATAAATAACTCCAAACACTTGGCTTTGGTTGGTCCCTCGTTAGCAACTATAAGACTCATATACCCGGTTGAGTATAAGGTGGAACATGACCCCATTCTTTGCCACTTATATTCTACACATTTTGTCAGAAGCTCAAAGTTGTACCAAAATACACTAAAGCTACTAACGCATATTCATCCTAGGGTTGCATTATGACCTTGGTCTTCTTGAGTGTTATCACAGGGTACTTTATCAAAGGTCATGTTTCATCTTATAGAGAACACTTTAGTTAAGATTTCCTGTGTGCTACAGAAAATTAAGCGTTAGTATCCCTGGCCAGAAATTTTGATATCTTCAGAAATGGCGTAAATTAAATGCAACAGGTCAAGAATAATTAAGTGGTACTTAAGGTGTAGCACCCACATGAAAACCAAAGTCATGGGGTAAATCATCACTGGTTATGCCCTCTCACATGGTAATACCTATACTTAGTCCCCCCCCCCCAACAATTTTCTACACATCCGCCTGGAGATTTGTAAAGTTCCCAGTTAAAATCAGTTTTGTAAGGCCAAACATTAGATTTCTTGTACCGCCCCCTCCCTCTCCACAACTTTCATTCAATGTAAAACCTTCACTCAAGCACAATCTATTCTTTAAACATCTTATCGATGCTTTCCTGAAATTTTTGTGCGGACTTTTGTATATTCAGAACAGGCATTCAAATAACCAATCAAAAATGCCAAACAGTACTCTCTGAATTGCTTCGGTGCCGGCCCCCATCCAAACTTGCAAGATCAATGCCATATGAATTGGGTTCGTCCTTCTAATAGTGGAGCGCAAATCCCATTCCCAAGTCAGCAGATTTTGCTAGCTTTTTAGATCCCACAATAATAGTCGGCAGAAGAACGATTATCGAAACAGTTTGTAGTATTAAATGGGTTAGTTAGACATCGATGAAGTGCATACAATTGGCATCAAGACTACTCCCCAGGAGGGCGCCTCACTGGCAATACAACTTACTGTTCGGCCTCTTGACGACACTTTCCAAACCGGGCGGACACTTCTGATAGCGACGGAAAAAACTATCTGAAAGAAACACATCTGTGCAATGAAATTTTTGAATTGATAAAACATGTTTTAAAAATTGAGCAAATACAGGACCCCAAGAGTCTGAGAAAACTATGTTTCAGTCGACACGCTCAGCCTGTGTGAACTATATAAATGATGTTCAATGACGGCCGATTGAGCATGGAGCGATTCTTCTACTGGCCCCGCACAAACTTGTGTCTGAACTTTTCATCCGACTGCAGTAACTGGTTTTTAACTATCAAGTCTAAAAATTGAAACCTCCTCTAAACCTAGGCTACAAAATTTCTGGTGGTATCCTAGCCCATCCAATCGTCATTGCCTGCACCTTTCGGGTCATTAGGTTTCTTATGACTACAAGCTAGTATCATTTACTTCAAAGCCCTGCAGTACTTATTTTATAAAAGGCCCAATTTTAACATTTTGGCCTATTTGGTTTTTTTCTTCACAACTGCCCACTGGGGTCCGAGCAGAAATTTGTTATAGAATAGGGACATGCTTGCGACATGGTCTGGGACTGGCATCGTTTCCAACGACCAATGTTGTTACGCAGGAATGTCAAGGCATAGCTGCAACAGTCACTGTTAGGGGTTGTTTTACAATCCGGTACTCTTGGCTGAACACTACAATGGAACCCATAAAAAACAATGTCTAGTTTTTTTATAATTGGTACTATGCCAACTTCAAAGACCACCAAGCACTACCTACAGCTGCTGGAAAGAAACCTCTTGAAATGCTTGATGATAACAAAAATATTAACATCTGTATGTAAATTGTTTAAAATCACTCATTATTTTTATTTTTAATCTATATTTAGGTAAATTCAACACTGTCATAAAGACATTTGGGACACATTCAGCATTCAGAATAACATTTGGAGCAAGGTAATCAATATCCAGAAATTTTTTTAAAAGATGTGACTATTTGGTAATATATAATTGTCAATTTGAAATTTAACGCGGTAAATTCCATCAACCAATTTCCTCTCCATATTTAGGCTAATTAAAGTCTTAAAATTGACACCATTGATTTGTGATATTTGCTGTCAAAAGTCTCTAGTTTATGTTCTACACTTTGTAGTAACCTTGGTGGCTACCCATAAAGTTTTCCTGTATCACGTGATCAATTTAGAAGTCCAGTGTTCCGTCAAATCATTCCTTTCCGAAAACATGAAGTTTCACTAACCATAAATTTTCCTGAAAACTCACGCCTCTGAATTTTGGAAATATACTTTAGAAATTATCTATAATAAAAACAACATTAATACTGAAAATAATCAAAGCACTTTGGTTTTTTCCCCCTAAGTGTAGAAATGAAATGATTGTTCCGTCAAAAACTTGTTCCTCGTCCGAAAAGTAACATTTAACAATTGTAAATGTTTCACAGATTCGACGCCCAAAAATTTTGGAATTATAACTTCTTGACTTGCTACAATGGCAAAAACATCAATATTGAAATAATCATGAGACTTCATTTTTCAACCCCAAATGAGACAGCTCGAGGTACACTAATTGTAAAACAACCCTTACCCAAGCCTGAAGGCGTAGCTACTATTGGACAAATGCACATTGTTATACTTAAAACTCGCTTCAGGAATGGGGTTATTTCAAGACTTCAAAATTGGGAATTTCACCAAGTAGTGAGATGCAGTGGCGTACCGTACCGTCCATGGGAAGGGGGGGGGCATGGGAGAAAAAAAAGTTGCCCACGTGTCTGGCCCGACAAAAGCGGACAAAAATTCACAATTTTCGGGCGCTATGTGGCGTGCATTACCAAATTCAGGCTCAATTTAAGCTATTCACCGGGACGAATTCAAAATTTTTGCCCCCTGATGGGACGACTTGGGAAACATTGGCCCAATCTGGTAGGATTCTCATAGATATGCAGGAAAAAAATTGAAAATGTGAAGTGTGCATTTTTTATTGTAAATGGCACAAAAACAATTTTGGGCAGTTGCCCTGGATGGAACCTCTCTGAGATACAATTTAGAGTAGAGGTAGGCTATAGACCGTTTTCAATGTTTTCAGATCACTTAGAACACGGCTCATTTGACTACTTCAAATTGCCGGATTCCAATTTTTGAAGAAAATGAAATAAGGCGAAAACCCAGGGTGGGCCCCCCATCTAAAATACCAAAATGCCGCGGTGAGATGTCAAAAGATTGATTGACATTATCATCTTGGTGGAAAACCCCATGTTCTTTTGGGTATTAGAATCGTGCTATGCAACTCCTCTTACCAGTAACCATAGCTTTTCATAGTCTTGAAAACTGGAGGGCGCTTCCAAATTCCCGAAAAATCGCGGCCTCCTATTGCAAAATGGACAATTTTTCTTTTACCACCAAATTATTATGAACAATTGCTGTAGCGATTGACCGTTTTTTCAAAATTAATCAAAAAATGGGCACCGCTCAGCGGGGATATAAGTCAATTTCGGGCATCTCGAGATGCGAGGCATGAAATTAACCTATACATTTGCCAACCTCTCCAATTTACCATACAACTCCAGAAAACAGCAACTGCGCATGCAACTAGCACTGCCCAATTTGAAATATGTGAACCATTTGGTCAACAAATGTTTTCACATCAAAACCATCACTGACCTGTTGCAAATTCCCCAAGCAAGGGTCAAGACTTGGTCACGACCGAAAATTGGGGGAGCTTTTTTTCGCAAGTCGAAGTTCCCAAAGAATTGTTGGCAGTCAGGGATGCAAATCAAAAGAATCCCAGAATCAATAATACTTGCGATTCTTCAGTAAGCATCATAGATGAGAATCAATCTCTCTCATTCAATCATGTCTTTTAATGAGTCGGGTTGGCAAGTAAATTTGCTTCTCGCAAACTGTAGAATTTACACCCCTGAGTATTCGCAAGTGTTCAAACCCACTCCTCATGACTGGTAAATGTATCAATACATTTCCCTACATGTATGCCTGCCGACCTTAGTCCTAACAGGACCTGCGACATCAATATAAATTTAAAAAAAAAAGCCTGGTTAAGTCCGTCAGTGAAGGACCAATGGGGGTTTTTTTTGGAAATAATTTCAAATTATATGATCATGCTAAAAATTCAGCAATTATTTGGTAACATAACATTGGTAACAATTTTCATGGTCATGATTGGAACTTTCAAAATATATTTAAAAATCTTTAAAGTCCGTGTGAAAAACCATGAAAAATCGGACCACAAACCGGTTTATAAAATTGTTAATAGTAGAAACAAAAATCGCAACAAAACTGCAAGTTATAGCCTAAATAGCATGCGACCGAGCTTGTCTCGGTCGCCACACCCTGACTGATTGCAATGCTTTGTTAATGATGGTTGGCAACTCACCTAGACATGCTGATGCCGGCCGGCACGTTCCAGACGATAAGGATAGCAGTCCACACACGATTCAAAGTATACAGGGAGGGCTCGATTATTGATGAATTATTATAAAAGAACGGAGTCATTTTATTTACTAAGGACACTTCTAAAATTGTGGTTAAACATGGATGAATTGAACAAAATGAAAAATACTGGTGCTTGACAGCTGCCATATTGCCTACGTGGACATGACCGCTAAAGACATGAAATTCATTCGCATTTGTTCATATACCGTAATAATAACACACAAATATAGCGTCAAATATGTCTCTGCAATGTAAAAATGTGTACATTAAGTACAAATAAATTTCCGATGTGTTCCTGTAAATTAAAAAGATATTGAATAGATTTATGTTTTGCCCATGTGACTACTGAGCACACAGCACTCACCGGATATGCCACGCGTATTGAAAGGACCGATTCACTGCCAGTCCCGCACCATATATACTACACCTGGAGGGGTCCATAGAAATGACGTCAGTGAGCAATTTCGAGACCCCTTTTTTAAAATTGCGGCACTTGTCCCATGTGTTCACCCATCCGTGGACTGTGCGAGTTCGTCCATCTTGAACTTAGGGAATTCAGTGTAGAGAGTATTTACAAACTTGGAGTTAAAATAAAACCACGTGTTTTGCTAATTTTTATCCGCTCTATTTTTTAAAACTTGACAAATAAGCCATTGCATATCATATCATAGTATTTATATATATATATATATATATATAATATATATATATTATATATACAGAAATTATTTATTTCCAGCTGTAGAGTGCAAAGTAGAACATATTATGTAGCATATTTCGCTAAACATTTAATTTCAGCTGTTTTTACTGGCAGTTTCATGCCGATGAATGCCGTTAGGCATGAAACTGCCATGCAGTAACAACAGCTGAAAATTAAATGTTTTAGCGAATATGCTATATATATATATATATAATATATATATATATATTATATATATATATATATATATATATAATATATATATATATATATTATATATATATATATAATATATATATATATATATTATATATATATATATTCTATATGGAAGCAGGTCAATTCGTCCCAAAACCAATTCGTCCAGGTACCGATTCGTCCAAGTACCAATTCGTCAGGTACCAATTCGTCCAGGTACCAATTTCGTCCCGGTGGATACAATTCGTAACGATTAAAACCAGTCCTCCTTTTACCAATTCGTCCACGCCCTAATGTTAAAAAAATTTGTTATTTTGTGTAATCGATGGTACACCTGTAAAGTACATATGCCTCAAATATGATCGGTATTCTTGTGGGATCGATTGTGCGTATTTCTAGATATTTCTGCATCGGAATTTATCTCAAAACTAAATTGCGGATTTGCATAATATAGGCCAGGGTGAGATGTACAGTAGACCCCTACCTGGAATTAAATCGTCACGTCTTGCACGTTCTTGATACCAGCGGACGCAGAATTAAATGTCTGTAACATATCCAAAATCCGCAAAAATCCGCCTTTGGGGGAATTGTTTTTATAAGCATTTGAAAAGGAAACTTATTTTTTTGTGGAGGGGGAATCATTCTCTTAGGTTCGATCAGTATATGCGGCGCTTGAAAGCGCGACCCCTCGCGTCCATGTAATGAGCGCTATGATGGCCGGTGTCACGCAGAGCGTTCATAGCAACATAAGGAAATTGCGTTCGCGCTTCGAGTAAGTGATAAGGCCTGCAAAAATATTAAACTACTTCGTAGTCCTTTGGCCAGTATTGATTGTTTCATCAAGTACATTTAGTCTAATTTGTCGGCATTAGATGAGTAATACTAGGGGGCCCTAAGTCTGGTGAGAATAAAAGGCCCAAATAACGTATATTTGTTTTAAAGTCCTTCTCATAGAGAGGATTTAAAATAACACCAAGGAAGGTTCTTTGAGACCCGTCATCATCAATTCGATACAGACCTGCCAATTGAGTCCAAGGAAAAAGTACCCTACTATGCATGGATAGGCCTAGTTACGCCATCGTCACTGAAATGGAAGCCGTTGATATTTTAAAATAATATAGTATGCATGTGTATAGAAGTAAAGTAATTATTAGATTCTCATCCTAATTGATGAAAAACGAAATCAATGCAGTTTCAGTTCAGGGTTATAGTTTATGTCCGTATGTTTTCTCTTTCTTCGAGTCAAAAACCTTGACTGCCCAATCTTCCATTATACGGGCCCATTTTGACCGCGTTCCTTTTTTGATTTCTGCATGCAGAAACCGAGACCCCCGGTAGTAACATCAGACAAAACGGGGTTTCATTGACCATTTTAAGTCAACTACCGTCTAAATGTAAAATATTGAAATAAGCGAAGATGAATGACCTCATGATCACTCGTCAAGAATGGAATATGTCCATGTTGAAACATTGAAAAGGAAGGAAGTACCTTGAACTTTGAATTCATTTCAAAATGTTATTTTAGAAGGTATTTTATTCATTTTGTAAATTACGGATATTTGACAAAACTAATCTTTGGAAAGATGTGACATTTAATTCAGTGTGGGGCCCTAGTGATCACTCTTTTTCTGGCTATCTCTTTTGCATATCTTGTTACTTTACTTTTTTATGCGATTTTTATTGTTTATCTGTAATCTTTTTCCTCGCTCTGGTTCTTGTGGGCCTTTTATAAACTTTACAAACAAGAACTATGCTATGGTGTGGTTGGTTTGGTCGACCATTCGGTATGTTTTCCCACTCTGCAACAAAGTACATGTAATACTAGTAAACAATGGGGGAAACCGGTAGAAACGGAATAGCCTAGCCATCGAGTAGGACCAACAGGCCAAAGGACATGGCAAGCGATTTTAAGCAAAACTTGATAAAAAAGCCCACAAACATAGAGATATGTACTCGTATTCATAGTTATTTTATAACTTGAAAAAGGCAAGATGACCTTGGAAGTTGAGTTTTCATCAATGGCAGTAGTCATCTGTATAACTTCAATATACATGCTAATCAAATCGTTTACCTTCACAGCCCCTCAGAACAATAATCATGATCATGCCAAATAGGACTTTTAGTTTACGATTTTCTTGCTTCTTTTATATTTTATTTCCATTTCTCGTTTTCTTGTTGCTCTTATTTCGTTCCTTTCACAAGGTGGGCAAAGAAAGCAGTAAAGAAACCAAAAAAGCCTATAAGGTGTAAAAAGTTTTGTTGATTTTGTGACGGTAGCAAGACGGAGGCAGGAGAATGACGGGGGACAGTGAGGCACACGCATGGAGGAGACGGAAGAGATGGGAAACACAGTGTATAAGAGAAAGCAGAGACGCGACAAGAGGAAAAGGGAGATACAAGGGAACGCGAGGGAGTTCCCTCAGAAGGCTAAAAATAAAACCTTAAATTAAAAAATGAAGAAGATATTAGCTTTCTATTGCTTTTGTTTGACAACAAGCGGATCGAGTTCCGTTCAAAAGTTATGGTTGAATATGTAACTTCGCAATTTGAAATTGCCTATGATATTTCTGAGTTTTATTGTTTCTCAAGCTGCGATATTTAATTTTTCCACTTTAAAAAACTCATATTCTCCCCAAAAGTAATGGCTTTTGACCTCTCTCTCATTTCCACAATTATTTGTGAAAATTCAAGCACTTATTTTCTAATTGATAAACAAAGTAAAGGCATTTCTATAAAATATACTAAAAACTAGAAAACAGTTTTCTAGACTAAATCGCAGATATCTCCAAAGTGAATTTTACACATGTAGCGTTGTGTCAAGGATTTCTCAAAAAGGTTATTCTTAGATCGATGGGATAAAAAGCAAATAAAACAGTGAATCATCGGATATGCATTGACCAGAATATTTCCATGGATATTTAAAGGAGGGATCTATGGTGTGCAGTTGGCAAAAATAATTATTTTCCTCCCCCATGACCAATAACCCCGTTAATCAAGTGCTTGGATTTTCACAAATAATTGTGGAAATTAGAGATCAAAAACTTAATTACTTAATTAAAAAAAAAAAAAAAAAAAAAGGGAAAGGTAAATTTTTTGCTTCAATTTAATTTTGCAGATTTTATTAGCCCTCAGAAGGGGGTAATTCCACCTTATGCAGTTTCTATCTCTTTGGACTATTCCCATTATATCAAACAAATTATTTTAGTTTTTTTGATTTTTTAGGTTTTTTAAATTTGACCATTTTATGGTCGCAAAAGTGTGGAATGTTCTCATTTCAGGTCTAGCTGTATCTGTCATGCCCTGTTTAGACAGAGATCCTCAGATTTTTAACGAAATTGGGAATTAAGAGACTTGAAACATACCGGTATCAAATCTGAACATACATGTATGTCAGTCTGCCTCATAGACTATCAAATTTGGCTTCTTAACTCGCAAATTATACTGGTGTGTGAACAATGAAAGAACCACTTTGCTGCAAAACAAATTAAAAAATTCTGAGATAGGACTAGAGATAATTTAATTGAGAATCAACATGCGTGTATGCTTTCAGCGGTCCTGCGAACAGATACGGTTAAACAAGCGGCAAGAAATAAAAGTGCGCATTCTAATTGATGGAAGATGATTGAAAACTAAACCTATATTCCAAACTAAAGGTATACAACACTGATGTCACCGCAGGATCCGTGAAATCATACTTCCAGTTCGACATTTCGATTAGACAAACCTGTCTAACTTATATGAATGACATTGAAACCGATATATGTCGTGCGTAATCTTATGTTAAAAATCAATTGAAAGCTGTGTTATTGTATATGCAAATCGACCGAAATAACAAGCTTTCATGGCATCTGTGCACGAAATATAGTCCAAAAAATTATTATCCTTTTGAAGGGTGTGATTATAGCAGGATATCACTGCGTAAAAGAAGTTAATGAAGATTTTGTTGAAAGATGACCTTCATCGTGATATGATAATCGCATGCAGCCTTAACGCGAATGGAAATATGCATGCCTATTTTGTCTACGCACAAGCGCGGACGCAATTTCCATTTGGTCATGGAAATTGCGACTGCTGAACGCGCGTTGCCAGCGCCCTCGAACAACTGTTACGCGGTTTAGCGTGCATTAATGATCGAACTTATCAGAAAATCTCTCTTCGCAATTTGAATTAAGTTCCTCTATTAAAACACGCGTAGAATTTTTCCCCAAAGCAGGATTTTGCGGATTTTGGATATGTTATTAGAATATTAAAATTTTGCGTCCGACAGTATCAAAAAACGTAGGACGGGACGATTAATTCCAGGTTAAAACCCTCCACGCTGGCCTAATCTGGTTCTAGGCCTATATAAGTATTATTTACCTATAATCGCCATCAGAAGTTCTTAAACAAATGGAACGCGCGGGTCTGTTGAATTGCGTATTGGATCCCGTTGTCGGCGTTCGTCACACACTTCCGGGTTTAAGCGCGTAGCCAGAATTTTGTTTCAGAATTACGGTGAAGATGTATGGTTTTCAAATTGTAAATACAATTATTGTAAATACACATGTAAAACAATCAGCAATGCCGTACGAGTAGAGTTACGATGCGAGAGCAACCTCAAAGGAAAGAGGTCAGTCTAATGCGACTATTTTTTAATTGGGGACGGCTTTTTTCATCGATAGGAGAAGACTATGCATTGCGGGGGATTTCCAGTGTATGCGAGCAACTTTCCTATCGATTTTTACAGTGCATTGTTTTGCTGTCGATTCGTCATCGGTTCCTTCGATCGATCAACAGACTATCACTTTTAGAGTGGTTCCTTCATAACCTGACATGGTCTCTCCATGCGAAAACAAAGAAACGCTTCAAGAGAACAGTGATGCACAGCAATTGCCGTGTTGCTACATTATACGAGTCAATTCAAATGCACGGATTGTATCATGTTATATTTTGTTGTTTGTATTATTTTGATCTGTATAGACTTAGGCCCTATCTACATTTGATTAATTTTCTTACAAATGTTTTAATAGCTTGTTTTTTATATATCTGTATATGAAATATTTTGTTTCAAACGGCTAAAGAAGGTTATGCAATATGTAAATACCGCAAGTTTTTGACCTCTTTGACATTTGGCCTAATTTCAATCAATTACTTCACAAATAAGACATTGATACTTTTGACAATACAAAAGATGCTCGAATAAAATTTATCATACAAGTCAGGTCAGGCTCCTATTTAGGCGATTTCTGTATCTCTTACAGTATAGTTCTATGCCAATTCAACCAATTCAACTTTTAAGTAATAAAAGTTTAAGTATGTTTTGTCTTTCCTAATCATGTCCTATTTACCATGATGTTTAGTCTAGGTGGTTTATGACGCCTTCACGAAATTTTACTTTTGCTTTAAAATAGACCAATTTTTTTTCTTTATATTCTAATTCTGTATACATGTACTTCAAACACTGCCGCATTTTATTCTTTTTTTTTTCAATAAGTATAACTGTCGAATAAATCATTTTCCTCCCATCATTTTTTTTCTAATAGAGGTGTACAAAATCATCTTCATTGCAAACTTAAATCAAGAAATCGGTGTTTTAAATCAAACCTGGATTTTTTTAAAATGCAATCTTTGTTTTTTGCCCTGTTAGCAACGATACAAGCACTGTTAAAATAAACGTTGTAAACAAAACGGCGTTTTGACTGGCAGCTAACTCACAACGGGCATAACGTAAAATACCCGGACCCGTAAAGTACGAACATTGCAGGGGGAACGTAAAATAACGGCGTGAAATCTCAGCTTTGACATTATTGTTGGTTTTTTTGACTTTTTTTATTTTTTGATTTTGGAATTTTATAATCAGGATATACGTACTTAATTTCCGGACCGCCGTATGTTGTAGCTATGACATCATGAACGTATTTAACCGTCACCCAAATGGTTGTAAAAAAAAAGTTAATTTCAAGGCAACACAATGTGTGGAAACAACAATAAACGAACCAATTTTTTTATCTGGGCTGTTACAATTCTACTGTCATGCTGTCAATGTCACCAATTAACGTAATCACCATATGAGTAAACTTAATCCATTTACCTACATAGATTCGAACCAGGTGGGCCTTAAGGATAAGTTGTTTTAGGACTTATACGGTCCTAAACTTATCCACTACACTAGCAATGACTTTTAGAAGATGCTAAAATTAAATATATGTGTCCTCTCCTTTTTTTTCAAATAAACCAAACTAAATATGATAATACAAAAAACAGTAATTCGATTTCTTACAAGAGTTTTTTAAAAACCATACAAGGGAAAAAACTAAGAAAGCTGTTGCATTTTTTTAAATGGCGTTACTTAACTACGGGTCATTAACACATGTAGGGTAAAACCGATTTTTATAGTTCTACTTACATTAAACAATTAAGTAACAAAGCACGAATATTACGACAAATATAATAACGTCATCGTATAATTACTACCCTTTCAACGTGTTTAGTTTTATTTCTATCCACTGTTTATTTACCTTTTTCTTTCTTTTCCCTTCTTCTGCTTCCAAATTGTAATTTATAATAGGGTCGGCATTTGCTTTCCATATGTACAGATTATATATAAGTACTCCAAAGTTTTAAATAAATCCGGTTTTTGGTTCCCTTTAAAACGGGGTGCCCGGATTCACCTCACACTCGTAGCAATCGCCCTAATCCCTCCTCACATTTTATATCATATCTGGAAACATTACAGAGCGCATTTAACAGTAAAATAAATACTGTAAAAGGGCTTAGGGACAGTATCACAAACCTACTGCAATTTTTGTAGACACTGCCGCGTCGGGACGTGTTCTGCATTCATAAACACTTATGCAGACCATTGCAGAACGTGTTCAATTTTACGATTTTGAACACCTGCAGAAAGTGTCCTTAGGTGTTCTGGATGTGGTCAGAATGTGCAAACACTCTTTACAGAAACGTAAACATGTTCTTCAGATGTTAAAAATATTTACATTGAACATCGTTATGCGAAATTTGCAGTGTATTTGGCTGTAATTTTGAAAACAGCCAAATACAGTAGTCCAATATTTCAGGCCTATGGCCAAATTTTCCAATTGGAGTTGAATTTTCAATTAAATGATTAAGTAGGCCTACTAAAATTGTATACATGAAAAAATAGTGCAAATTTTACAATACTGGCAGCAGTTCTGCCAACAAATCCCGAAATACAGCTTTTACAGGTTTCCTTTCAACTTTAATGTATACTTTACAGTTTGATTTAACATATTTTACAACAAACTGTAAATTTTACAATATATGCACCGTAAAATGTGGTTGATTGTGGATTGGGGATTGGCCTACTAAATTATGGTGTTCGTCAGTGTTTTTTTTTTCTGTACATATTCACAATCTCTGTAATAGCTCACCAAATATACACAGGAAGGCACGATATTTGCATATTATGTAAATAACATTTTATTGATACATGTCAAGAAGACGGCACCGATAGGTCCATTTGAAGATATTGCGATAAGTAACTCTGCTATTAAGACAAAAATTCAACGAAATACGAATAATTTTGCCACTCAAGTTCTGATAATTTAAGTGTTTAAATGTGCTGTTCCAATCGTCTTTGGGACCCCCCTCAGTTTTACCCGGAGTAGTATCGATTTTGATATCAGATGAAATGCCGTATATTTCAACATGCCGTCCATGAAATTTGAGCCCTCAATCCATTTTATGTCAAGATATAAACAAAAAACCGCCGACAAATAAATATCCAAGTGTTTAACTTAGAGTAGTTAACGCAGGGTAATCTTAAATCTCAAAATGGCGCATACGCTGTAAAATCGGTTGTTTCAAAGGAAATATTCAAGATTTTTGTCAAGCTCAGTTGACTTACATTCATAAAATATAAATACATACATCACGAATTCCCGAAAAAATACAATTTGAATGTAAAATTAACAAAATAGATAGGCATTTTGCATTTTAATTTTTGCTTTTTCACATACGAAGAAAACGGCGGATTTTTTGCGCACGGCTTCATTGATCAAAATCCGCCCATTTTGCTCTCCTCGTGACGGTCAAAGTGATGACCAAAACATCGTTTTCGCAATCGAATTGCTTCTCTATTGAATTGACACTGTATATTGATGGATTATTGAAAGTAATAATAAATAGAAAAATTTTTAATATATAATGTTAATTACTGCTTGTTTGTGCTTTGTTGTTTTGTTTTTAATTATTATTAAGTTGGCACACTGCGATATGATGGTCACAACGACCTAAATTATGGATGGTCATTCACTTTGACGTCACATTGCCTCGATGTGGATTTGTCGGAAAATCGTTATTTCGAGTAACTATGGGCGGAAAATTAAAAGGGCAAATACTCCCAAACATGTGGACAATTTTCAACTATTTTGATTTATATAATCTACGTTACGTAAGCTTTCCATCCATACCAAGTTTTCCAAATATTCAGAACATGACATTTTCCTTTAGGTTGTTTAAAATAATGGGGTTTGTTAAAACATATGAGTTGTGTAAAATCTGGGGGTTGTTAAAACATATGACCGGAATAACTACACATTAAAAATAGACTGAGTAAAACTAACGTTATTATACTTTAATAAACTTTTCACGCGTTTATCCTTCCAGTTATTTACTTTATCTTATAAAAACTAACTTAATTTTATCAATGATTTACCCAAAAGATGTTGCAACTTGTTTAAGCACCAGTAAAACTAAATCGGTTGTTTTTGATAAGTTTTTTAAACGCTGATGCCTGTCTATTAAACATAGACTGGGGCTTATTATATCAACAATTGATGTTTCATTTAAACGGTCTTGTTTAGTTTTTTTAGACGTAGATGTTTCCCTTAAAAGGGAACGTTTTTAAGTTTTCAAATGGTTAGCATTTAAAATTAAACGTAGCTATTTAAAGAACTTTCCAGCATAGTATAAAAATCAGCGTTTTATAGATTGGATGCCAAGTTTTAGGTATATTTAGGCCCTAAACCTAATTTGCACACGTTTCTTCCTAAACACGGTTGTTTTGGCAGTATAGTTGATAGGTTTCCTATGTTTAACACCCCATATTTTACACAATGTTTAAACAACCGAATTTAACAGTTATTCCTGGTTTACATACAGAAAATACAATAACAAGCAAATGACAGTTCCATAACATTTATCAAAATGACTGAATTAATTATAAACATGAATTGACTAGTTTTCATTTGCATAAAGGACTCTTTTATGTGAAACAATGAAGCTTGTACAATGTCCGTCTCGTTCATTAAAATGTATTTTCTGTGAACAAATTCGAAAGCTAACTGTAAAAGTAAAATATATATATAATGTATATGACAATCAACGATTGAAGTTAATATTGCATCTTTTACCTTTCATTTAGAATGCAATTGGAGGGATCATTACTATTCCCTGGACCCCATTCAATCCTTAAAGGGGGCAAAAAAAGTTGCGATTTTTTATAATGTACATCGACCGTTTTAGCATTCTTATATTCCATGTGTGGTCTAATCGTCGTGCAAATTCGGTCGTATCAATAACACTTAAGTGCTTCAAGCGAAAAAAACTTCTGTAGTTTCCCAAGGGGGGGGGGAGTCCTAGGGACCCAACCCAGATAAACCACTTTCCGTCCGTGGGGAGTTAGATGATGACACTAACACAAATAATGGGGGTCACGTAGAACCACATACCCACCATAAAATGAAAATCCGACCTTTGACCATATGACCAGCATTGACCAATTGAAATTGTCACTCTTCGTAAAAGAGTGGTTCGCACATATATCCATTCTCAGCACGTCCAAATATAAGGGTTTTTGAACCAAAATAATTCATTATATCTCCTCTAGAATCACCAAGTAAAATAATCATTGCAAAAATAGCCACATTTTAATACCATCTTGTATTTTTTTCGCAGAAACTTCAATCGCCTTATTTTTCCCATAGGCTTACACATTTAAGAGCACGGCATGACAAACTTAAAATTTAAAAAGGTTATTAATTAATTTACCTCCTAAGGGTATATATCTAAGCAATAAATCCCAGTTTAATTCCTTAATTTTTTAATTTAGTAAAATATCTTGATATTTTTTCACTTCCGTTAAGTGCCCAAGGGTGGGGGGGGGTCCTAGGACCCAACCTAATTAATCTAAGAGAAGCCGTGGCCGGATTTTTTTTTTGTATCAGGAGAAGCGTAGTCAAAAACAGACAATTAGCAAAACTCCTGAAAAATGTGATTGCCGTAACCGCAGAATCGCAAAAAAAAATCAAATTGTTGGTCCTATGGAAACCGCCCCCCTTGGGCACTTAAGTTTAAGAAATTCGCAATTTGGTTAACGGGACAGAAATTCCAGCACAATGGCCTATGGGGCCACTGGGAAACAAGCATTGCTCATAACACAAAACCGCCAAGTTGGGATCAGCTCCAAAAGTGCGTGGAATCACGGAAAGGCACCCTTTAAATGGGACTAGATTTGCCAACGGATCTCTTGTAAAGTTGTTTTGAAAAAAAAACATGTATCCATTTCCCAAATGGAGACCGGCGAGATGTTGGCTCAGTTGCCTATAATTTTTGTATAGGCCCTATCAAGGGGTGAAGCCATTCAAAACCATTCGCCGTGCTGGGCCGCTGACATTTGAATATTGCACGGAATAATTATTAAGTTTGGTGGATTGTATACACACATAAAGTTGGATTTTCGCACAAGAAAATGCTTGCGTAGCGTTCTGAATGGGACTCGCGCGTAAAAATCAGCAGCTGCGGACTTGCAATGCATCTATCTCGCAACTAAAAGTATATGGAAGCGCGCGAGATGCATGAACATGACGGTCAACCTAAAAAATGAGACTCCAACACCATCTAAGGAAAAAACCAGGGAACTCACCAAAGGACCATGGGACCATTTTTATTTTGGAATAGTTTGGTTACATCGATGGAAGTTTGTTCATACGCGTTTCAAATGACAAAGTTTCGGACAGATCTGTCGTGTCCTAGCCCCCTTCACTGAGCACATGATCCACTTTGTACACTATTATTACGGGAAAATCCTGGACGATCTATATTCCTGACGATCTACGATTAATGCCTATTCACATGATTCATGTCGGCGAGCTTTATCAATAATCAACCACGCTGTCACATCAGTGTTTACTCTGCAGTCAGATAACTTGTAACTTTGACCGTGCTCACACAGGATAGCTCACAGTATAAAAACTAAATGATTCACCTGGCCACCTCTACACATACTTAATTTGTATCACTACGATTAGTGTATATGCAAACGCCCCACAATGTGGAATAAGCGAGGCAGCCATTGCTTTTCTATTGTGTGGTACGCTATGTTTTCTGTTGTGGTCGTCAAAACATGCGAGACGTGAATTTCTTAAAGATTACGTACGTTTTGCCTCTCTATCTTTATAGAACCTCTTTTTTCCCCTATCGTGTATTTTCTACGAACTATTCAGCCTTCAATTATGAATACATCTAACGGCCGCCGCCGTGACCTGTTTCGACCATGTAGCGCCAATGTCCCTGTTTGTCATTCGGTTGGGGATGTCAGATGGATCCTGCTGGGTGTCTCGAGCAATCACATCAATGTAGTTAAAGGGGCGACGACCCCTGTTTTGGCTTGGTAACTTCCAAACATGTGACGTCTGAGACTACTTGGTCATTCGCACTATGACAGGACCGCAATAGTCGTGCATCTGCGTCTTTGCAAACATACAGAGGAATTCTGGGGAGGGATATCAGTCCAATATCTGTGCTTTGGTTCTTGTGCTCACGCCAGGATATGTTTTTGTACTCGATAAGAAGCTTGGTGTAGGTGCCTCCAGTCTCTCCTGTACAGTCTCTTTTCTTCATGGTCCAAGGTCCTCAGATCCATATACCCGGATACTCTCTACACAGGCTCTAAAGAATTTCAGCTTTGTTGAATTGGAGATACGATTGCCATAAGTGGTGTAGTTTATTGCAGGCATTCCAAGCCTGTCCTTTTGCGTGACAGGAAGTTTCTGTCTGGCTGTCGGCAACATCGGCCCCTAATACTTGAAGTCCTTGACCTCTTTGAGTTGGCTACCATCTGCTGTGCATATAGGTTGATGATCGTCTTCCCCATTGACAGTCATATATTAGCTTCCTGGCATTTAGATTTAGGCCGACTTTGTCTGCACATTCTCAAGTGCTGTTAGTAGTCGTCTTGTGCACCACATATCAGAAGGCACTGTAGAACTAGAATCATCCGGACGTAGTAAAGGTCTGTGAGATGTTGACCCATGTAACGTCTGGAACGCTTGGGTTTGATGGTGAGTACTTTGTCGTTCATGATGTCAAGACTCTGTTCTGAGGATGTAATCAACCACGACTACAAATAGATAGGGAGCAAGAGTATCCTCCTTGGAGGATTCCAGTAAGGTTGTTAGGAACCCTTTGTGGGCCCATCCATGGTCTGCACAAAGCTATATGGGTTATCATACATGATGGCAATTGCCTTTGACAGTCTCATCTGGGACACCGTGTTTGGCGAGAATAATGCAGCATTACATCCCTCTTAACACTGTCAAAAGCCTTGTAAAAATCTACGAACACAATTGAAGCTTTCTCTTGGAAATTCTCAACTCTTCTATGATACCTTCTGAGGGCAAGTAATCTGGAGGTATTGTTTGATCTGCCGTGCGAAAACCGTCGGTTCCGTCTGAGAATGGGAGCTATGTGAGGTGTGGAGTGATTCTGTTGAGCAGACATGGCGTTTGTAGATCTTGAGGCCAGTGGTGACAGTGTAATTCCTCTGTAGTTATTGGGGGTTTGTTGGTGGTCGCCTTTTCTTTGGTATAGGAATGATGAATGATGTTGAAAAAGGCAGCTGTTTGTTTTCCCATGTAGGTGTTAATACAAAATTCTAACAGTTGATCTGGAATAGTGGATTCTTCCAGACCTACTGCATGAATGTTGTCGGACCAGTGACTTAAAATGTGTTCTTCTTTCTCTCTTCAGGACGATCTGACACTCCAAATACGAAGCAAATCCATAGTGAAAGGTTCTCAGGTCTGTATGGTTGAAGGGTGTCTGCCCTATTCTTGTGATTGAAGAAGGTTCATCAAGGTTTCTGCGTGTTTTATTCTGAACTGGCTTTGCCAAGTAGAGATCAGTGCTGAACCATGTGTCAAGGCCGCTCTTCAGTTGTTTCCATTTGATTGCTTAGGTGTGTAGCCATTCTTATCGGTCAGCTCCCTCCAGTCCTCCCAGGCAGCAGCATGCTTGTTTTTTAGATGTAGGGCTTCAAAAGTGTCCTTCAGCCTTGGACTTACATGCTCCTCAAAGCACCCACATTGTAAGCGTCCTCAAGTGCAAGCCTTAGCAGCATCAAGGTCTGCTTGGAGCTTCTGGTGGTTTAGTTACGTTGCTTCTGGCTGCAACTTTTATTTTTCTCTGCTTTTGCTGACTTTGTCGGTTGAGGCAAGCGTCACCTTCTTCGTTCTTCTAGTATCATCCCAATGCCATTTCTTTGTTTGGCTGAAGTGAGGACCATTAATCTGCCCTGGCGTTTCTTGTCTTCAAGCTCTCTCAACAAGAGTGTTGAACCTGTTATGTACCAGCCTACAGTATACTGCTCACCAAGCTTTTGATCCCCCACTACCATTCCTCCAGTCTATTGTTTCCATGGGATCTCTGGGAGTGGTTTACTCTAACGATAACTTATCTGGCTCCTGCAATAGACAAATTCTGGTCTCAGACTTAACAGCTTCAAAAGTGTTGTAGGCTCTTGTGAGTTCTTAATGCTGTTTAATCCACTCTTTCTGACCAAATATAGTCCAGTGGACAAGTGCTCCTTTGGGCGTCGGTGTGTCCACCTTTCCTACCTGAATATACCTCTAGAGAAAGAATTACTTCTACTCACCATGTTTAACTACATTCCACATTCATTGCATAAGAAACAGTTAACAGAGTTAGCCCCAATATTGTTTATTCAGGTTATTCATACTGGAAAGAAGGGGCGTCACTTGATCTTCCTTTGAGCTTGTGCAATGTACCCTGTTGAATATTGATCTTAATTAAGAACATTAAGAACACCTGGAAGTGCACACGTTACAACCTGTCAACCAAGCTTTAAAAATCGCAGCCAATAACTGAAGTAAGTGCCTTCTGCAAAAATATACAGCGTATTTAACAGCATAAGAACATAAAAAATGACCGGGATTTGGAAATACATAAAACATGTAATGTTATTCCAATCATCCATGCCGAGTATGTCTCAATTTAAACAGTGACCTCTAAGCGTATTGAAATTTCAAAGAAGCATCAATATTATTAATTTTAGTACACTGTTATGAACGATTGACCTTTTTTACCACTTTAGCCATTTTTACACCTTAACTAACTCCAACACCAATGGCGATTGGTACCAAACTAATACATTTTTTTGGAATCCTATGATTAGATGGACAACATGCATACATTTTCCAACATGATTGGAGCCTTTTAAAAGTTTGAACCCCTGTGTAAACTTATTAAATATTGGCCCCTATTGAAAAAGTGATACCACATTTGAGATACTACCTACCTAGCATTGACGAAGAGGGTCCATACTAACAAATGTGTCAAACTTTTCTGTAGTGTGAGGAAACGAATTCCTTAATAAGGCCCCTATGATATTCTGCTCCCCCTCTAAACTACGGGGTGGCAGGGACGCTGCCCCATTTGGAAAGTTTCAAAATTCCGGAAAAACAGGGATTTTACGCAATAAAATTACGTAAACATTAGGTTTTTAATTTACCAATATGAGTATATGGTGTAAGGTTTTGCCCCTCCATAAATTATAATGATTTTAAAATACCCAAATTCTTTAAAAATTACAGTATTTGGCTGTAATTTATAAATACAAACAAAACGAGTAATTTTTATGTCTATTTTTTCCAGCCCGATTAATTTAGACTAAAATTTAAACATGGAGCACTTATTCGATTTTTAAGAATACGATATCAATCATCACTATTATACCATTACATACATATATTTATCATAACACAACATGTAAGGTGCTACAATTTACAGGAACAGAAGCTACCACTGATGTCTATATGTTTGATACAAAATACTAAAATTGTGGTCATTGGTACCTGATATACATATGTTGGTTTTAAAATGCAAATGTAATTTGGTAGAGCAAAAATATTTTTAAGTGTATCAGGTAAAATTAATTTTCTCCTTTCTTACACTGTCTCTATGATTTACTAATATTATACTATATAGTTTACGTATTTTGGTCTTATATCTATTATAGATCCCCTGATATTAAACACTTGGAATATTTTTTTATGAAATTCAATCAAAACGACATGGCTGCCCATTACATAGGGTCTATAGGGTCTAAAGATGTGAGCCTGTCAGTTCCCAATGGTCCACAACAAGCTACTTCAAGCGACTCATAAACTCTCTAACCACTCAATCATGTTAACGGACCTATCTACTTTAGGGAGCGCAGATAAATATATAATACGTGAATAAAAAAACATGTGCAAGGATAGGATGAACTTCGACATTAATGCAACCACTATATCAAGATGTGTGTTGTTTTTATAAACCACATCTAATTATACTTTCATATGTTGAAAACATGGAAGAAATCGACTGACAAATACGCTAGATATGGCAGGTTTGTAAGCACACCCATTTTTCTCCATTCTTAGGGATTTACACACCTTAAACTTGTGTTTGTGAGGAGAATGTACAATATTATGAATATCATGATGTCTTATTATCTGTGTCAACTAATGTACATTTTCTTGATTATTTCAACTACAGACTACCCGGTAATCAATGACTTAATTAACCAATGTGCCAAAACTGATATGAAAACAAATTCAAACACCAATTCACATGTTGTAGTGCAAGAAAACAGATCTTCCAGTGTTTAGGATATTTGCAAAGAGTTTAGTCCCTTTTTGGCATAGCTTGTATATTACCTGGACTACAGTATAGTAGTGTTGAAATCCCTTTTAATTCATCATCAGGATATTTGGGTGAGGATTTTGTGTGAACATTTACTATGCCAGTTCCCCAATAATTACGTAAAACAGTTACCTTGATAATTGCGCGAACGCTCACGTCATTACTTTCATAAGGCTATAACCCGTATAATCGTAATTACATAAGACCTTGCTTAAATGTATAAATCTCATTGGAATGGAGGAAAAAGAGGCTTGCTTACAAAATTGCATTATCTCGGCTCTCATTTTTCAGTGCGATTTCTTCATTTTTTCAACAACTTGGAAGTAGTATATTAGATTTACTTTATTAAAACAACAACAAAATCTATGATTCAGTGAATTTATCAAGGTCAAGGTCATCTTTAATCCTTGCCAAAATTTTTTTTGATTCACGTAGTATCTATGTCTAATGGGCATGAGCCCCTTATGACTCGCTTTTCAAGTTTGAAAAATGCTGGCGGCATGTACAAATAGCTTACGATGTCAGCATCCTTGGCGGTTCTGTGACTCTGAGAAGTGAAATTACAGCAGGGCCGTAGCCAGGGGGGTGCGGGGTGCGGACGCAATCCCCAAAAATGACAAAGGTCCGCTTTCTGATGTTAAAGGTCCGCTTTGCCATGTTAAGGTCTGTGTTGTCAATTGAAAAGTTTGTCCTAAGGGTGTGGTGCATGGTATATGAATGACTAAGCCATTACTAAGCAGCTATTAACCATCGCATTATACGGGAATGTCGTTCTTTTACTCTAATGTTGTTTTCTCAACGCCAACGCTGCGACGACTTTCCCCCCCCCCCCCCCCCCCCCCCCCCCCCGCTCTTCAGATTTGGAAGAGGTCGACGGTTTTGAAAAATTTTGGGTCAACCGGCGAGCGCAAGCGAGCCGAAATTTTTTTTGGGTACGCAAAAGTTCCGCTTCTGGCAATTCCGCACCCCCCCGCATAAAAAATCCTGGCTACCGGCCTGCTTACAAGGAAAATAAGTTAATTTGTTTTTACAGCATGTGAACACTCAAGTGGACATGATTTCAGTAGGGGTCATTTCAAGTATGTATGAATATTATTCTATGCGTCTTTAATATAAAGTACGCAAGTATGTATCTCTCTTGTGTTTGCGCGTATCTTGTCAAAAGCGGTTGACCATGTTCACGAATTTACCTGATTCTGTAGCATGGCTACCCGCTCTTTAAACAGATCAATATCAAGAAATTTATGGAATTAATGATTGCTTTGGGAGGGGTCATTATTACGCCAGGGGGGAATGGAGGAGTTTGGGGGGGGAACCCAAAATTGTTTTTAAAAGCGGGGGAACGTGTGAAATTTTTCGTCAACGCGAGAGGGGGAGGGAAACATGAACTTTTAAATGGGAAATCAGCATGATCAAGGGGGGGGAACGTGAAATTTTTGAAACGGAGGGGAAGCGAGGGGGGGGGGGGGGAATTTTTTTTTTGCCGAAAAAGTTGAAATCCTCCATTCCCCCTGGGCAAAATAATGACCCTCCCTTACATGACGACCAAAATCCCTCACTTTAAAATCACACTTTGCCAAAACACTCCAACATTTTGGAACCTTCTATATCTTCTTGACAAAATGATTCCGAAGTGCCAATTGAATTTTTTGCCTGCCGCGTTCAAGCCTTTAATAATTCAGGAACAGGAAACCTTAATGTAAAGGCGGCCTGTTCCGATTGATGCGTACCCTTAAGTAATTATTTCATTTGAGAAATACTAATCTTCTTAGAGTTGCAAGAGTATATTTCTAAACCAATATGAATAATGGTTGTGCCACAGGGGCAATTTTTCTTACCTGAAGAAAGCTTCGATGTTTGTAAACCATTCTCTCTTAATAACAAATTGTTCAATATGTTTAAAAGGTAATGTTTTCGATTGGTTTAAATCTTCCCTTGTATAGGGCTCAAACTGTGAATATTAATTCTACCCTTTCTGAGCTTTAAAAAATATCAATATTGGTATACCACAGGGCTCCATTACTTGGTTCAACGTCTTTCATCCTCTTTGTAAATAGGGTACCTAATAGTGTTATTGGTAAATGTGTTATGTATGATGATGATACCCACCCTTCTTTGTACTGCAAAGGACCCCCTCTAGCTCCAATCAGATCCCAATGTAAACTTTAATAACATTGCTGATTGGTTACTAATAACCACCTTACTTTGGAATATCAAGAAAACCAAGTTAATGGTTTTTTGGTACTCAGCATTATGTTAGAAAAGTTTTTAAAATGTTAAATTATATTGTAATAATGACACAATTGATCGTGCTGATGTCTATAGTATTTAGGTGTAAATTTGATTCTATCATGTCTGGTCAGATCATCGTAAATGAAATGTGGTCTTGGGATTCTAAAGCGTTGTGGGTATAATAAGCGTGTAAAAACATTTCATTCCAAAATACACTCTAATCATGCTTGGCAACCTGCTTTAGTCAGTCCCCAACTTTTGACTTACTGCAGTTCTGTTTGGACAAAAACTGTTTAATGAGCTTTAAGTCACTCCAAATTCTGCATAAACATGTTATCTCGGATTGATTTCTTTCTGCAGATATCAACCACCAATTAATGACATGATGTGTGCATTTGAAATGAAACAAACTAACTGACAGGTGTTTAACCAAAGTTTAATTATAATATTGAAATGTCATAAACAAGGTATGGCCCTAGTACCCTTTCTCTCAATTTGTCTGTATGCATGATGAAATTCACTCCAAGGTACTTAGGAGTCAAAACAAACTTTGCTTATCTGAAACCTATCTGGAAAATTACACGCAGGGAAAAGGACTTCATTCACGTGCTACCAAATGTGGAATGGACTTCCTTGCCGATGTTAGAGTAATTTAACAACATGAGTCTTGGCTAATTCAAAAAACTCTTGTTTTGTAAACTCTGTGATTTTCATGTTAATTACATATGTATGTTTAAGTGTATGTGCATTCATCTTTCCGTTTATTTTTTTCTTGTTATTGTCAACTGCAGGGCCTCCTTGGAAATCAGTGCATTAGGATTGAAGGGCTACCCTGCCTAAGAAAGATTAAATAAATAAATAAATAAAAGAAAGAAATGTTAATAAAAACAAAACATTAAATGTAAAATAACGGGAGGTAAATTGTGCAAAAAATAGTAATAGTAAAACTTTCTAATTTTACACATCGTGCTGTAGAGTGATTCCAAACATTACCATCAGTTCTACCTTGGGTTACATATAGGGGCCTACCATTTTTTTTTCTTCATGTGCTTCTAATGAACTTGTATACACCCTAAAGATTTCAAGTGGATCCGGAGGATGGTTGGGAACCGGTCCATTTTTGGATTTGGACTATGGGATTGATTTTAGATATTGAGGTGGATTGGTCCCTAACCGCGGTCTTTGGGATTTTATTCTGAATCCTTGTAATTTGGATAGTTATAATTACCTTGGTAATTTATGTGTGCGCACCTTGATCTCTCAGAGTTGTTATAGTGAATCTACCCACAAAGACGTGGCAAAGTAACAGCCACCAAGTTTTAAAAAAGAGTAAGAGCAATATAAAGTTAATAAATGTAAAGGCGCA
>JAMKCH010028676.1:0-42096 GCA_023653785.1 Ophioderma brevispina | reverse complement strand
TGCCTCAACAATGGGTGTTTTAAACAGACACTTATTTTCGAATGACATTTCCTTATATATTATACTAGTCTCATTAAAATTTAACTATGTGAGTACTCGAACTTATCTAATTAATTTATTTCATAGACGTGAAAAAAAATTCCATTAAATAATTGTTGTAAAATAATATATGACCATCATTGGTCATAATCCTATGGGCCAATATGGGCCAATCATTGGTTTCAATATTGGCCAATATTGGGCCCATTAGCACATATATTTATCCATGTTTGTAAGGCCATAATGAGGGCCAATAATAAAAATATTGGGCCCATTATTGGACCCCCATTGCGTGCTATCTGGGGTACTTAGGTTCCCACATTTCATCTGAATCCTTTACAAAATATGGCAAAATCATAATTGGCACTATATTTATTTATAAAACTTTTCGAAATGTAAACAGACCCGTGCTGGTGGGAATTACCTGCTTGAATTTAACCGTGTCCGTAACCTGACCCATCTGACACTTTTATCTGACCCCCTTATGAATTCGATAACATTAACGGAATAAACCTGTGCTTTATTCCGTAAAGGTTTTTGAATTCATGGTCACATGGTCATGTCACATGGGGTCCTGTTATGGACACTCACGGATTTCAAGCGGTTAGGGAGCGACGTTGACAATATATGTAATTTGGGTCTTCTAGACATAGATAATAAACTAAAAGTTTTCAAAAACGCCTTTGTCCAATGTTCGCATGTTTTTGAAACAATGTTTTGTCCCTAATTTGTAGACTGTAGACTGTCCCCACAGTCCTCGGCTCTGTCTTCTTACTTAGAGAACAGTAAGATTCAAACACATAAAACTAACTGTTTATTTTTTTATTATTTGGAATTACATTTCAATAGTGGCAGTCACCAACGTGGCATGCATGCAATGTGCCCTATAAAATAAATTAATAACAATCTAAAATCATAGATCACCCTTCACTCCTGGGCTTTGCCTAGGCCCTGCCTTGCATATCGGTCCAGCACGGGGGGGGGGGGGCTTGCGTGACTCATTATGGCAAGACTTAGTCACCTGGCACAAAAACACGTGACATTTTTTTTGCAGTACTATGTGTATTTTGCACTGTATGTCGGAACGCATAACAATGTAATGGAAAGTTGCCAGTTTCAAAGACAAATATTTATCTATATTGAAAGAAATGCATCCTGCAGCATGCAGCTGGCTTTTCCATATTGACTAATTGAAAGAGGACAAAGAGTTGCCTGCTATTCTGTTAACAATAGTGCCACTAGTCCAATAATGGTATTAGGCCAGTCAACATAGAATGAATGCTGCCTTAACCCACACTAATTGCAACATAATCAATTCCAACGAATTGTATTGAGAATACCGTTAAAACAACATTCAAAAGTCTATCTAAATCAAGGAAGTGTAACATATATTTTTACGGGGGTAATGTTTATACAGGGGTCAAATATGAAGTATCAAAACGCGTCCGAAAAGTATGCCAACGTGTTCGTTAGCATTTCAGGATTAAAAAAAAGTATAGTTTTGCCATAATCTTGCAGGTGTTATTTCAATATTTATGAGTCAAAATAGGTTCAAGGTCACAATGGGGGTAATTTTCAGATATATCCGTTCGTTATAAAAATGGGGTAATTGTTCGTCTAATGGTACATACCCGAAAATTACTTGTTGCACCATCATAATATTCGTTGCATAAATTGTAACGCAAAATGTGACGGGGCTACATGGTCTATGCCGTCACTAGCCATAGCTCTGTAATCTTATATGAAAGTTCAAACCAAAGAATCTATTTACAATTACTTACGAGTGGGACAATTATAACAGTTTTACACCAGTTCGATCAGATCGGCCATCTATGATTTTACCCCCATGATGACCTTGAACTGTTTGCGCCTATTGGATAAACTATAACGCGTAGATAGGGCAAACTATACTCTTTTTTAAACCTTAGGAGTAGCCCAATAATTGGTACACCTTGTAAATCAATCGAACAAGTTCTAATTTGTTACCCTCTGTACAAACGTTTCCGCCCCTTATTTCTACATGTTCCACTAGGTTGATTTTGAGACTTTTTAATATATTATTTTTGTGACGAATTTCAGAGTAGATTAACACCACAATTGTTTCTGTGGCAATTTGTGTGGGGTCCAAATCATACATTACTTGGACGATATGAACGCGTATGCGACCCCATATTGTTGAAATGTCACCAAAAGACCACATTTTTTTAAAGTGTTACCACTGTCACCTTAAGAACCCCCCTATTTTGGGGAAACTTTTGAACATTTTCACCCTTAACCCTATTTGTTGGTAAATTTTTTGCAAAATTTTCTAAAAAGACCACATTTTTTTTGGAAAGTTTTCATGCAATTTTTCACCCGAAAACCCCCTATTTTGGGCATTTATTTTGGCTGTCTCCCCCACTGACATACCCTATTGTTTTGAGTACTCTGTCACAGATGCCCGTGGGTTTTGGAAGCGCCAGCCTTACACCCATACCATCTTTCATATCTACCCCCCCCCCCAACGGTACGTCGCGTAATTATTCCCTAGTAATGGTGTTACAACACATACTACTGAACATACCCCGTCACAGTGTGCACGTTTACAATCGTGTAACACGATTCAACTTGGCAACAGGCCGTGCTTGAAATCGCACGAAAGATCCGACTACACATTGAAAGCATGACTAAAATGATGCAAGCAAATCTAAATGCCATTAAAACCTAGGGGGTGTCCACCTCAAAAAAAACTGCATCTCCATGAAACATATTCTAAATCAAATGGTGACATCATCTTCGTGGACACCCTCATAATTTTTGTAAAAAATGTTAAAATTTGGCAGCAATTTCACAGTTTGCAATTGCGATATCACACTCGGGATGGGATTATGGGGTAGCCTGGCAAGTCGAAAAGCTTCGAATTAATAAACGACAGCATTTTTATTAGTCTCAGCTTGGAGTCACGCAGGCGGCGGATAGTCCGCACTGAATCGGTCATAATTTTATACCGGCGCGCCCTCATACGAACAAACATGTCCACTGATTAACAAAATTCAAAAGACCACTCGCCCGCCGTGTGGATTTTTTTGTATAGTCCTCCATACCAATCGTTTATACCACAGACCCTCAGAGGGTCTACTAAATTTGTGCCCAAGAACCAAATTTCATTTGTATGCTGATTGGGGTTGTATTATGAACCTTCACATGTGGTAGGAATTCGTGCAAACATTCCTTCGGGAAAGTGGTTCCTCGTGTAGGGTCCCATAGATCCCCCCCCCCCCCCCTAGGGCACTAACGGGAGTGAAAACCCCTTGGTCACCTTAGTGTTATCTTGAAGGGTTTAGTTTTACGCCGAAAGGTCATTACTCCGAATGTCGTTTCTCCGAATTTTCAGAAACATCACCTTTCGTAATAAAACACCATCACCGGAAAAGTTTTTTTTTTTATTTCGGAAGTCAAGGTAGATCTCCGTTTTTTGAAATATCGGACCTTTCGGGGTAAAAATATTAATAATGATTTCCCCTCCTAAAGGTTATTGTTCCGAAAGGTCGTTTCTCCGAATTTTACGATATTATGACCTTTCTGAATACAACCCTTTACGGATTGATCTATGTTTTAAACCAAGAAACGTTCAGAGTAAACACTTTCATTGATACGAGCCCCTCCTAGTTTCATTTCAAATTGTCCTTCCTTTCTTTTGTCCCCTCGTGGGTCTCCTTTCTTTCCTCCTGCTTCTTCCTTTCTTTACGGAACAAATTTACTCGTTTTGTGCTGAATTCTTTCTCTTTCTTTTAACTTTTCTTTTTCTTGTCTTTCTTCTTTTTTAATTCTACATTTTTTTTCCTTTTCTATCATTTTGTTTCTTTTTTTTTCTATCTTAAATTCGTCCCTCCTTGTCACATCTTTTTCCCTTTCCTTTTTTCTGTTTATATCTTTCTTCATATTTTTCTTTCTCTTTAAACCTATTTCAGTTCCAGAGACTACTTTTTGTGTCAAACTTTTATTTTTTTCCTTTGTTTCCTTTTCCTCCTTTTTCACCCCTTTCCACTCCCCACCTTCCCCTCTTCTTTCTTTTGCCTAATGATCTTTACAAAATCCTTTTCCTTTCTTTTTTTAAAACGTTTTCATTTATTTTCGTCTGTCTTTCTTGTGTTTGTATTCAGTCTGAATATTCCCACTTTTTTCTATCTCTTTTTTGTCTGTGATGTCGGTCTATACTAACGTGAATACAACAATGTGCAAAAGGATTAACGATATCTTGACGAATCCAAACAAGCCATTCACCTTTGGCAGAGCAAGAAAACACGATCGTCCCAGTGTTTAGATATTGAAGAGTAGTGCCTCTAATGGCAAACTTTATATCTATACCTGATTCAGTATAGTGTTTGAAAACCTTTTCATTTAAACATAAGGATTAAAATTGGGTGAGATTTTGTGTGAACAATTTTCTTTTTGAAGATCAGTGAAGGAAATTATGACATTCCTAGATCAAGTAAACAATAGCAAGGTCGCATTACTTTCAAATGCTATGTCCCGTATAGCGTAAACATTGGACGTATTCTTGCTTCACTGTGTAAATCCCATTGGAATGGAAGTCCAAGGGGTGGGTGCTACAAAATTGGTCCTTTAGTCTGGCTTATTTTTAATCGTTTTCTGTCAATTTTTTCAACATTTAGAAGTATATTAGATTTTGCGTTATTAAAACACACAAATCTAGGATTAGGTAATTATCAAGGGCAAGGTCATCTGCAACCGTTGCAAAAACAATTTTTTATCACGTAGTAATCTTGTTTAGTATCGGTCTTTGATTCGCATTTTATGCTGTAGTTTTAATGTTTGTTTTTCCTTTTTTTCCTTTGCCTCTTTATGTTTTCCCCCCCCTTCTTTTTTCTATCCTCTGTTCTTTCTATCTTCTGCATGTCTTCTGTAGTTTTTATCTTTTTCCCTTCTGTCTGTTCCTTTCGTTTCTTGATTTTTACCTTTTCTCAATTTTGGGAAACTCCCTTATGAATTGGTGTAAACGCAATGTTGTTCCTTTTACAAAAAGGATGAACTGTTCCTTCGAATTATCGTCCAGTATTCACTCCACTTCAATTCCCGTCAAGCTCTCGCGAACATCATTTTTCACCGTCATACATGGACCCACTTCGGACTTCATAATGTTTTAAGAACGATCAACAACTGTGATTCAGACAAAACCACACCGCTCATGCTACACTCAGTTACTGGACTGATTGTGAACGACCTCACCAAAACTCCCGATAATCAAAGTCAAACCGATATGGGGATATTGGACTTTAGTAAAGTTTTGATACGGTCGTCATAGACGCAGCTTCACAAAATCAGTCATGTGGAATAAATAAACAGCATTTCTGAAAATGGATTAAGAACTTTTTAACATCTAGGCACCAAAGAGTTCTGCTTGAAGGGAAAACATCCACGGAAACACCGGTGACCTAAGGGCATCCCTCAATAGGCACCGTGCTGGGACCCTTACTTTTTCTATTATATATCACGAACATGCCAAATGTAGTCTCAGCTATGTGCGCCTTGTTGCGACGACGCAATTCTTGATAGAGCAATAAAAGATGTAAAGATTGCTGAAGCTCTGCAGAAGGATATTGATGCTCTTGCGAATGAGGAAAGAACTTGGCAAATGTCCTTCAATGCAACAAAGTGCCACACCATGCATGTTACTCATAAGTTAAAACCCATGAGCACAGGAATATTACTAGGGAGTCACACCATCACCTGCAGTTCATCATCATCCTTACCTCGGGTGGAACTGAGCAAAGACCTAAATTGGGCTCGAACACATATCAACCCAAATTGCAAAACAAAGCACATAGAACTCTGGGCTCTTAAAGAAATTGTATTGAATGTAGTTCAATCGTTAAGAGAGTGATAACAAGACACTTGTTAGACCCAACTGGGAATATTGTGGAGATGTTTGGGATCCATACACTGAATTGAATGAATGAAAGCAGCAAAACTACACTGAGAAGGTTCAACGTCGTGCAGCTCGGTTCGTCTGCAAGGAATATAGTCGTCAGTCTTGTGTTAACAACATGCTGTCAAATTTAGGGTGGGACACACTAGAAACTCAGTAGGAATCGCCTCCGTTCCTTATAGCAATTACAAAGAGGTTAAAAAGATACACCATCAAAACTACTTGTCAACCGGGTACCAACCAAACATTCTACAAGGTATAATATGGACCCCACAGTATTCAACCACCAAGCTTCAATAAATGTGTTACAAGTATTGTTGTACCCAAGAACTTGTAAGGAGTGGATATGCTCCCACCTGACACCGTTACTGCAGCCAAGAAATCAAAAGTTCAAGAGGGTATCGTGAAATTGGACTTAATAAAACTTGTGGCAAAAGTCCCACTTCAAATTTAAGCCACCCAACTCCCAACCTTCTGCGTGATAACCACTAGCAAGGAGGTGTGCGCAGTAACCACCAAGAACCAAACAGAACCGTTGTCCTTTCCTTTCTTTTTTCTTGTTTTGTGTTCTGTCCTTCCCATTTTATATTTTTTTCCTCTTCTTTCTGACTTTCTTGTTTCTTTCTTTCTGGTTCCTGTCTTTTTGTCTTTCATTGTCTTTCATTCTCCTTTCCTTTCAGTTTTACCTTTCACTCACTCGTTTTGTTATGTTGCCCTCCCTGCTTTTTTATTTTTTGATTTTGGCTACATCGGGGAGGGGTCACTTTGGTTTGGTCGGCCGGGGCTGGGGCTTTTAAATGATTTTTCATCATTATATACCCCTGGCACAAAAAAAAAGTATCTCGGCATTTTTCGATCGGTATTGTGCCAACGTCAGACCATTTGAAAGTTTTCTAAATATGCATTTTGGTTGCTTATTGCTGCTGTTCATTAACACCGCGCTTGTAAAAAAAGCGTGCAAAAATGGCTGGATAGAGTGCTCGAAAACGCAAACGTCCCCAAACCAAGTTTGCGTTTTTTTGGATTTTCAATGGTCACTGTGTGGTACAAACGCAATATAGGCTTGTACTAATATACGCGTCACTTCACGTCAACGTCGCTTCCCGCGTCGCGTCGCGCCGCGCCAGTCACGTAAGTTTACGTCGCTTTTGATGGGATGTTTCGCCCTTCCCCCGCGGTATTGGAGTTCTTTGTATTATAATTATGGTTTTTCTTTCCTTTATAGACTATGATTACATATTGGTTAGTGAAATATCAAGCTTCCTCCACAAAACCGCGACGTGTGTTTTCCTTGGTTTACTTATTTTGAAACCAAAGTTAAAATCACCAAAAACAAACACACCCCACAAAAAACAAGATATAAGTCCATTAAAATACACGTAAAAATATACACTTTTCCCTCTCTGTTTTGGCCCCCGTCCCTAGTGACCAATATGATTTCACAGGGAGTCTAGTGAATATTAACGTTTTCAAAAATATTTCCTTTTTTGAAGATAAATTCTTTTTTTATTCCGGGGCCCGAGCTTCTGAATATAAAAGTGACGGGGATGTGTGGCCGACAATTAAAACATGGGGGGGGGTATTTCAGGGCCATGAAAAGCAGGACACAGAAACAGGAGGTTGCGTGAGATCCCAAAAAGAAGGATCAATCAGGAACCAGGAAAAAAAAAATGGGCGACGACGCGAAACACTGAAGGAATTGCATAAAAATTGTCATTTCTTGTAAAAAATGTTAAACAAATTCAGGAAAAAACTTGCAATAAGTTTAGATTTCGGCCGGGAGGAAAAAATTCCAAAATTTCTAGCAGTCACAAGGGGGGTTCTTTAAGTGACTGATCAGTTACATTGATTTTGAAAAGGGGGGCAATTGGGTGACAGCAAAATAACAAGGATCTTTGCGTGAGAGCGCGTTTTTGAAAAAGGAAGGGTCAATATGTGGCCACACCTGCCCGTCATCTATGCTCAAGCCGTGAGTCCCCCCTCGGTCTAATATCAATCGGGCATACAAAAAGCTCCACCAATATTTGAGCCTACAATTTCCCCCGGCGGGGGGGGGGGGGGGGTAGGGGCCACTCCATATATGCTGAACATATATAACTCAACAATTCCTGAAGTTCCATCAAGTGCAACTGATGGCTTTCTGTGAGCGCATAAAATCCAAATAAGGGGTCATTCAGCGCACATTTGAATAACAATGGAGCACAAAGTGAGAGTAAAAAAGGTGGGTCTTTCAGTTCCTGTTTTAATAATAATAATAATTATCTGTTATTTAAACACGGTTAAAAACATGATCAATAACAAGTGGTTCTTCCACATGTCCGTGTACAAAGTTATGAATACATTTTAAAATGATATGAAAATCATAAGATACTATGAACTAATCATAATGGATAAAATCTCACCATTCACTCAATTACCACCAGAGAATTAACAAAACAGGTTTAAAAATATTCACTTTAAACAATTGATAAAAAAATTTGCACTTCGAAAACACATAGTGCATCAGACCGGAAATTACCAGAATCTCACCGCAACACACACCCCACATGAACACACACACTCCACACACACACACACCACCTCACGCACCCACACACACCCACAACACATCACACCCTCCACCACCACCATAACGAACCACACCACACACACATTCAACATACTGGACAGCACACACACACAACAAAGTTATAAATACATATTAAAATGTATAAAATCAAAATCGACTAATATTGGTGAAAAACTACAAATTAAATGTTGTCGCCTTAGCTCGCCCCTATTTTTTAGGGATGCCCCGGGCAATTTCCTACCCAAATCAATTTTAACATCGTAATGACTATCGTATTACCTAATTATTAGAAAATACGTCCTCACTGAAACCTCCCCATGGTCGTCAATTGGGGGGAACAGAGTACATTACCCCTCTACCACTTTTTGAAGGGTGTGGATAGTACAAAATTGTCATCAGCTTATTGTGGATACATTTTACATGCTTCCACAAATGAATGGATATGAACCACCGATCTCAAGCTGCAGATTTCAATGTTAGTCAGGGCGTTTCAGATAGTCAATAAAATTGTGGGTGGGTGTGTCCCTCTTTCAAATTCGAATGGCGTGTCCCAGTGTTAAATTTGGCACTGAGTCCTTTAAACTAAGTTCCTTTACACCGTAACCCATTTTTAAAAACGAGAGTTTAAGTACAAACTTGTTTTATTGATCACGACTGATTTGTTTTATGGTGTGGTAACTACGGTCCATGCTGCAAATATTTATTTAAAAACTTGATATTTTTGGCACATTGCTTTACTTTCGACCAGCGGAGGACGCCCACATTACCATTAATTAACTCCGCAACCGACGTACCTCGACGCGACGCGACGTGACGTGACGTGACGAGTATATTAGATACAAGCCAATAAATACGTGTGTTATTGATTTTACACAAAAGAGGGTTTCCGACTGAATGAGCCGAGAAAGTTACTTGCAGTATTGATTGTGGTCCGCGAGTTCGTGTCCACCAGTACATGCAATACCATTGAAAAATCCAAAAAATGCAACTTTGGTTTTGGGGGTTTGCGTCTTCGGACGTTTATCTCAGCCATTTCTGCAAACATTAAACTCGCGGGTTAAACCGAGCTCACTATCTGTACCGAGTGGATCTAAATGACAATCTTTTCGGAGTGAAGCCCACTTGAACTCTTATGAGGGCTGTTAGCTCTAAACGGTGAGAAAATGTTCTTTTCGGAGGAACTAATCAGAACCGTCGCAAATCGCGCGTGATTATTTTCGAACAACATGGGCGGGACGAGTTAGGCGGAGACCGCCAAATGGTGACCGAAGTTGAAATTAGTGAAGAAATCATAGAGATCTTTACGGGTGAGTATATGGTATCGGTCACAATTTCATGCATTTACAGACAAAGTTGTGGAGAAGCGTAAATGTTATTGACTGTAATATCACTCGTAAATACGGTAATCTGCGCCAGGCTAGGCATGCCATGATCACGGGCAAAAGCATGCCATTGATCATGCACGTCATTGGATGCAACATTCATGCATGTCACACTGAATAATGCCAATATGGGCCCAATATTCATTCATGTCACAGACTTGTCACGATGCTATAAATTATGACCTACACATAACAATCTACTCACAAACAACAAAATGCACAAAAGAATCACAAACTCTGCATTGGCTAGTTCACGCTTCCCCCACAGCTCTAAGAGATGACTGTTCACTCTAAAAAGGAGTGATCACTTCATTCACTCTTTGCTTAGAGTATTTTGCCACTCTTTATTTAGCGTGGATCTCACTCTAAAAGATGTGTCACTCAGCTGGCTCTTTTTGGAGTGATTTCACTCTTAGAGTGTTTTTTCACTATTTCGTTTTAGAGAGTAATGCCTCTCAAAACACACGCCCTACAGAACGTATTTTTACTTGGCAATTTAAAACACCCTAACACGTACTTTAATTGATTTTTGTTACCCTAAACAGTTATTTTGGTTGCGTGACTGTTATTAAATATGCATCCTAAAGAAATATTTTGGATATAATTTTATACCCTAAACATTATTAGTATCTATATATACAGACTATTTACCCTGCCCTGAGTAAAAGAAATATTCACACATGTTCACACAAGTTTCCAGGCTTTATTTACCTCTAAGAGTAAAGTATCAATTTGCAAGGCAAACGTCGCTGCCAGGTACATTCTCTAAAAGAAAGTCTAAAATACATATTCGTAACCGAATATTGAAAAGGGACTCAAATGGCATTATCTAGGGCCTAATAAGTTTAGATTTAAATCCATTGCATTTTAAATCTCGTTTTTTTTAAGTATTGTCCCTAATATAAGGTCTTTTGAAATTAGGGCGGTTTGTCGTAATTGACAGATATGTTCTTGCAATCATTATTCATTGAAAACCCCGTACAAAATATCATGGCTTTTTTGATCGACACAGACAGAGCGTATTTTCCGTCTCGTACACATACGGGGGGTAACGATCAGTTATTAATGGGTATTCTGAAATTGACAGTTTTTATATTCTGCCAAATTCATCCCTTTTTATTCAAAAACCAATACTCAACATTTTAATGGCTTTCTGGATTGACACAGACCCTAATTTCCGTCTCTCTACACAGACGGGTAACGATACAGTAATTAAGGGGTCCTCTCCTTAATTGCAGTTTAAGTCTGCAAATTCATCCATTTAATTGATAAACCGTACTAAAGATTATAGACTTTTTATGTTGACAAAGACAGCACCCTAATTCCGTCTCGTAAACATACGGGGAGCGATCAGTCATTATAGTGAGAATAGTACGCGAAAATGAAAATGAAACTCCTTATTAGGCCTGTAAAGGCTAAGGAGACGAAACATAGAAAAATTTAAAAAATAAGCCATCGTCCGTTGCAAATACTGGGGATTCTGCAAATCAGGGAAAAAACGATTATAAAATCACTCGGGGAATCTACTATGTGAAATTAGTAGAAAATCGGGAAAAAAATCATACTATTTCGCAGCATTTAGTGATTTTACCATAAATCGCCTTACCCTAAACCACGTAAAATTCGACGTGAAAATATATCCTAATTTTATATGTTTACGATTTTGATACATAGCAATGAGGCGCGTACTTCGCGATCTAAAAACACGGACCCTAATTACGCGTTTTATAGCGAACGAGCATGGTACTCCACCTTGGAAAACACAAGTTTGCCCCTTCTGGGGGGGATCGCTTTCGAGGGTTAAAAGAGCAGGGTTAGGAAGGAGAGACATGAATATGGAGGGAACAGAGGGGTAGTCAGGATAGCGTGAATGATAGAGAGGGTTAAGGATTGTTAGAATAGATAGGAGGTTAGGAAGGTAGGGTGATTAGAAAGCAACGATCATAAGGGAGAACAGGACGGTAGAGAGGGACAGAGAAGCTACATGTTCCCTAAGGAGGCAGGAAAAAAAATGGGGTTATAGGGCAGCAGGGTATTGGAGTGGTAGGATATAATTAGGATAGCAGGAAGGGTAGGGATAAAAAAGGAGTATATTGAGGGTTAGATAGCAGGGAGGGTAGGCAGAGTAGTTATCTGGATGATGATGATATGATGTGATGATGCATGATGAGGATGATGATGATGCTGATGATGTGATGATGACGATGATGACGATGATGATAATGATGTCCCATTTATAAGCGCACGTATACCGCCCCTACGGGCCGCTTTACGGTGCGATTGCCAATTATTATTACGGTGGCTAAAGCGCACAACCCTATCAACACTTAAATTCAATATCTCACCCATAACAGCTCCCGAATTGTCGATTGGGTCGACGGGGCAATTGAGACTAAGTATATTGCCCAAAGACACAAACACCTTGGCTAAGGCGGGCTCTATCTCACGATTTAACGTCATGGTTTAATGATCATGAGTCCGGCGCTTTTCTACTGGACCCACACGTTAAACTCTCATGTAGCTTTTCACAAACTATTGCTAGAAGTTGTACTCCTCTTAGTCAACACCCATTTCAACAATTTCAACTTAAATCATGATCTCCTTCCATTTATTGTAACTGAGATTACCACTTAACCATTTTTTCCAATTCACGCATCCACTAGGTGATTTCTAAAATATCTTTATTTTGTTTAATTTGCCCACAGAATTGGAAGTTGTGCGTTTATGCTAACGCCGTTACATAATGTGGCTTTAATAAACAGTTCGGAAAATATTATGCTGGCCATGTTTTACATACGCGGAATTCACTGGTAATTCTAAGTAATTATTGAATGCCCCTCGTTGTCAGTCAGTTGGATCGAATTATTAATACGAATAAAAAATTCGTTCCTTGGCAATGGGCGCCGCCATTAGACATTGTAGCTACAACCTAGCTACAGACTTATACATACAAATGAATAGGACATCTTTTTTAGAATTATGAACTATGTTCCTGACAAATTTATTTTGCACAATGTAGGATTCTGAAATATGCTGTATGAAATGAGAACCATAATAATAGAAAATATTAACGCGGAAATAAAAATCAATCGACGGAAAGTCATGTTGGAATGTGTGTACTGTAAAACCTAGGAGATCTTTTGGAGAGTTAATAATCGGTGAGTTGTCACTTCAAAAGTAACGCATTTGAAGAATTATATTTAGCAAAACTCTGTGATGTAGCGTGTTGTAGTATTAGTGGAAATGTTTTGTACGTGAAGTGGGGAGTCAGGTGTAGAGTTAAAAATGGTGCGTTTGTTCCCTTTAGAGTATTAGAAAGTTACGTTAAAAAGTGTGATGTGGTGTGTTATGACGACTGGTGTTAATGTTTACATTTTGAATTAGGGTAGGTTATTCCGAGAGTTTAAATATGTGCGATTTTCCCACAGAAATCATAACTTTTTGTGTTTGCTTCTTCTTCCTCCCAACTTACTTTTCAATATATGAAATAGTAATGTTATCAACAAAGTCAAAATACTTTCTTTCTTGTACTGTGAAAGTGACAACTACCATCATATTATTTACCCTATATTTTTAACATACCCTCCCTATACTTTGCCAAGTACAACCCCTTATATTTCATAATTTTTGTAGGGTTTTCAAACCATCCCAATACATCAACATAAGACGGCCACATCCCAACTTTGCCATATCCAACTCTGTGTCCAATAAGGAGTAACTCACCATATTTTAATTACTACTCCACCACCCACTTTAAAGTACAACATTCCCATTACGCAATATAATATAAAACGATCAACTGTTGCCAACTACTCTAACCTTTTTCCCACCCTCCATGGATGTGATATCTCACGCATATTTTAATGCTTCCCATTTCCTGTCTGCCTGCCAATGAGGTAGCCACCATTGCCGCGAAAATGACGAATAAATTTATTCGTATTTTTTTATTCCGTCTTATCAACTGTTTGGAAATGAGGTCTTTATTTTTCTTTACAAACAACAGGTAGATGAATAGGGCTTTTATTTATCTGTGCACCATTTCAAAGATAGCATATCAACCTGAATTTATCTGATCTGTATTAATCGTCGCATACCTTCTGATAATATTGGCTCCTTGATCTTGTTTGAAGAACAATTCCGTAAACCCTACAAAATTCCGAAGTGGAAGAGATACACATAGTCCATTCAGTATATATTTATTCAATAATTATGGCCGTTAGGAACTTACTAGTTACTTCAGAGACCTCTTGTACATTTTATATTTAACCGTCGCTCTCACATCGACAAAGCAAACAACAGAACAGTTCGTTGCACCTGACACCTGGATGGACACAAGCAGGAATTAGTCTCAACCTGCAATTCGCAGCCGTGGAATCCACGGTGGCATGAATGAACTTGGAGTGCGGTAAAGACTTGCACGACTACGAAAAACTGCTCAGCAAGACCACTTCCCGATTCAAATACCACATATAAATATTTCACCAAGTGTTTTTTCAAATTTTATATTGAAAGACAAGGGACTTTAGGTGATTGCAAAACTAGATATGTAGCAATTAAAGGTCAAGCATTTGAATGCCCATTGCTTTTGTATACAGTCATCTTCAGCTTGAATTACCGGGTAATGCCAGTCTGTTAATACGTAACACACAAGGTGTAGAATATCAGTCAAAAAGAGCCAGAAAAACCAAAAAATATCCAAATTATGGTTTAAGGGTAACCACATTTCAATGCCCAATGGAAAGGAATAAACGACGCAATTTCATGCGCTCCGTACAATGATCACATTTTCTGGGATACCATCAAAAAACATGAGCAGGCATGAGTACCTTGGATTTTCCAACACATTGTAAGGCCACAGTAAGCAAAGAGAGGTGAGCTGTCAGTGTTTTTATGATAATTCGGTCTCGAATGAAACCAGTTTTGATCAACTATCCCATTGATCTCATTGAGGTGGGATTCTTACAGGCAATGAACATAGTCAAACTTATGCAAATGCATTTTAAGACATCTGATTTACGAAATTCTGTTTCTGAGCATATCCGATAGGTTATACAAGCTGGGGTTGGTATTTAATGGTCTATGTAGCTTGAAAGAGTTAATTCTCTATAAAAATCAATTGACAACACTAGATACAGGTGTCTTTGATGATTAGCAAGCCTTTCCTATCTGGATGATAGCATGCTGGTATATACAAGTAGGAATTTTCCCAGGGGCTGAGGAATCTGGCTACATTTTACATCCATGAAAATCAATTGGTAAATATACCTATGGGTTTATTCAGGGCTTGAATAAGCTGAAATATCTTAAACTATCGCAAAACAGGTTTTATGAAATATATTACAATTGTTTGTGGTTTATGTGACGATTGGTCTTTTAATAAACTACAAACTTGTAACACTACCTACTGGTATATTTTATGGATTGACAATTAGAACAATACTTATTTGAACAAGAAAAACTCAAAGACTGTAAAATGATATATTTTTTTTTAAAAATTAAAGGTTTTATGGAAGGTCTTATTTTTTAGTAAGAGAAAAATATAAGGCATTTAACATTACGTACGTTATATTAACCTGAAAGCCAACTCTCTTAACAAAAACTACGCCGCAAGTAGCAATATCCCCTTAGCAAGTCTCCCAAAGACTGTGCGATTGTATGTGAGTCAGCATGAGATATGTGAATGTTATGTATCTCCGGATAGTAAATGTAGTGCATCAGATGACAGATCACCCTATCTCACTTGTGATAGTTGTTGTCGGCACAGGGTTGTGGTGCCATCATGTGGTCATTGGTTTAAATGCAATTGGTGGCAAGATCTTTGGTTTTATATGGAGAGACAGAAAGCATCCAAGAATAAAGTAGGAAGCATGGTTTTCTCAGTAACCTAGCTATTGCTAAGTTTGCATGGGCATACATGATAATCGTTGCATCTGCCGATATCTAATTGGTGAATACGCCCAATGCCCACATCTGAAACCTGGAGGTCTGGCATAACCTGTAGAATTGCTGAGCATTATCAATAGCATCAAGTGAAGGTTCTGTGTTTGTAACCTTAATAAGCATTACAGGTTTCTTTGTATTAGATTCCCATACTCTACTAAGAATTCATACGCGATCCATTGTGATAAATACTATTATGACATGGGTGTTTGCAATAGCACTTGGTGTTGTGCCCATTGTTATCAGGAGTAACTACAATTTACATGTATGTGTAGGTCTCCCGCTGGCTTTAACGAAAGTATTCAATAGAAAGCAAGACGGTAAATTTCTGCCAAGACAATCCCCAATCATGTTATTCAGATAAAATCTCTTACGTCCAATTCAAAAAAAATTGAAACCTGGTATGTACGTTTCACCTGAAGTTCTCAATTCCAAGTCCCATCAGAAGAAAGGAGATGTACTTGGCCTGAAAAAATTTAATATAACAAGTGATCAACACGTCTGATTTACATATGTTCCTTTAAGCAGAACACTAATTGCGAAAATTGTAGGCATTTTGGGCACTTTTTTTGAGGGATCGATGTTTCGGGATTAGCCCCACTGTCACTAATTTTAACACTGCCGTACATATAGGGTTTGGGGTAAATTAGAGGCCTTGAAATCCAGAATGACATGTCTTGCCTGGCACGTATTACCAGGTGGTGTATTTTTATCATACTCTGCACAACGATGGTAAAATGGGGAATAATCCATGCAAGCGAGTCAGTAATCTGAGATGATGTTCTTGAAAATCCGAATGAAACTCAATTTCAGAGGTTTATGTTTTTATAGATCATGAACTCATATCAAAATAACGCCTTAATTAACCAAAACACACCATTTGCTACAGTCACTACACTCTGCGTAGCAGAACAATTTTCGCGAAATCGACAAACCCAACCTCTTTACCCATGTTAACATTCGCTGTGGACAATACCTGAAGAGCTTTACTGTTATTCTCAAATTAGGCCAGTATAATCCAATCCCCCCATATTTATGCAGATTGAAAACATTCCAAGAAACTGGCAGTTTTGGAAGTCCAGTTTAATTATCATTATCAGAGTATAGGTGCATGAACATATAGCATGAACATTCTGTGAATAAGAACAGAAATAATTTATTTCAAGGGCTGAGCATATTACGCTTATATCCTCCACACTAGGAAGAAGAGAATGAGAGGAGGAAGAGAAACGAAAATGTTTCGAACTTAGAGAACCTTTGAACTCTATAAGAGCCCTTTACGATTCTTGCAATGCATCAAATGGTTCTTCGACACCTTTCATAACGTTTTGCCCCCTGAAGTGCCTTGTGATTCGAAAAGATTCTTTCTGGAATCGTCGGTGTATAAATAGTGACGGATGTTTCTATGTTGAAAAATTGCGAAACTCTAACTCGCGAACACGATAAACATTCCTCAATCGATTAACACGATCAAATCCGATTAAGACACTGATGACAACGACAAATTCATTTTAGTATTTACGAATTCTTACTTGATAAAATGGAAGTAATCCATTGGAAAATTTACCTCTCTTATCTTATCAAAATTGACGCAAATTAGCGATAAGGTTCATGACCGAGTGGCATGTGAATTTTTCCCTAACTAAAGCGGATATTTCCAGCTCCGTCACTATGGAATACACAATCGCCGTTTTCCGAACATCCATCAAACCAAAGTGCGTCAATCGGGGCGAATATTCTCAATTTGGTTTATTACATAATGAAAGGGTGTTGAGTGGATGGGCCCACGATGCCCGCTTTGAATTGTGAATATAATCTTTTGAATTTCTGAGTAATAGCACTATTTATAATGTACTTACATATTTTGCTTGTGTCAGTTATCAATTTAAGAATAATAGGTACTCACAAAATATTTAAAAGCCCTGGTGGGAAATCAATTATACACTTCTATGACAGAGGGTTCAAAATCCTCACTATGTAATACACCAAAGTCTCTGTTGTGCAACATACGTCAAATTGCCAAATTTCTAATTAAGATATTAATTAAGTACTTTCGCCAAAACCATTAAGCTTCGACACTTGCATATTGAAGACTTTTGAGATTATTACCATTTCTCTTAATTTCGTAAAAATGATCAAATTCAACATCCGTCACATTAATAACCCGGAACGGAATCTTTTTACGTGTTCAAGTGATGGTTCCTCGTGGACTTTCGAGCAAGGTTGGGGATTGTTTACAACCATTTTCAACCATTTAAGGTTCTAAAACGGCCAAAAGGGGTTCAAAGGTGCACTGTTAAAAAAAAAAAACGTAAAAAACAGGGTTGACAGGCAGCTGGGACTCACTACTGCCGACGTAAAATAAATGGAGCCGTAAAAATACGAAAACATTGCCGGGAAACGTAAAAATAACGTCGTTAAAATCTAGCTTCAATTTTATTGGTGTTTTTTGACTTGTTTAAAAACATATTAACAATAAAACGTTATTACAATCCCCTGACCACCATAATTTTTAACGTTGTAGCTATGGCATCATAACAAACGTGTATTTACGTTTACCAACTATGGTTGTATAAAAACTTTAGTTCAGGAAAACAATTTCGAGAAAAAAGCAATAAACAAAGGGAAAAAATAAGATTTAAACCAGTTGTACACTTTGTTTTATATGGTAATGTAAACACCTTCCAATTCCCAATTACTTAAAATAAACTAATACATGTACATACAGCAATTCTCGAACCTGGGCTTAGATTACAAGTCCTAAACCTTATCCACTACAAAAACTGACTTTAATGATAGCAATGCTAAAATTAAATATGCTGTACTACTTTTTTTAAATTAAACTAAATTAAGACCAAAAGGAGGAAAACAGTTTTTAAAACATTTTAAAAATGATAGGGAAAATAAGATTTTTCATTTTTTTTATGGACATTCTTATAACGTTACTTAACGCATTTCTATTGGAAAACGGATTTTCAATAGTCATATCTTACAATTAATAAACAAGTAAGTTATCTTACGGTAAATAAAACAACGGTCAGCGTATAAATACTACGTTTTTTTTCAAATGTGTAGTATATTTTTAGGCCACTGTTTATTTACCATATATGATAAGGGGGGGAATGGGGCCTGCTTCCAATTGGTAATTTTATGTTAGGTATAGGTAAAGCGTGCCAGATTAATTTAATATTAGATGTGGTTTACCGTAATTTAAAAGGTAAAATCTGGTAAATTAGGAACATTTTAACAGTTTGTCCTGAAGAACTATTTTTGTTCCATTCAACAACCATTAATGGGTTTTCCTTTAGAGTACATATTAACGATACCTTTGTTCCTAGAGCGTAGGCTTTGTGATACAAATTGGAACCAGTGTTTTACAGTTCCTGAAACAGTCAAGTTTTTGGTACTTAGGAAGCTTTAAGTTACAGCCAGGGAGCACGGGAGTAGTTTCCAACACACCAATTGACACTCCCAGCAAGTACTCTATATCAGTAGAACCCGTCATGTGACCTAAAGTTTGAGTATGACAAACCATTTTTTGTCTGTAAATTATAGATGGTGTAGAATAAGATCTGCCGGGTGCCACTTGGGCATCCTTGAGCATTTTGAGAAATCCAAGATTTTTTTTTTAATTTTATTATAATTATCTATTCACCCTATATTAAGCAAACTATGGAGTTCTAATAGACTATAGGATCCAAAGAACAATTTAAATATGGACGGGTACATTAAGTCATACTTCAAATTAAAATGGAAGCCAAAGCCAAAATTTTAAAATATGCCATATACCAGCAAATACCTCGATAAAAAATATACAGCGTACGTGGTTATGTTGCCTATACACAATTAAAGTAATTCTGATATTTTGAAATTGGTACAGACGTCAATCAATATGTCAGCCAAAACGGAACATCTTCAAAAAATACTTGGCACAAATTTTAAGTTTACAGCCCTTCAAATCGAATCAATGTGTCAATGACATTAGAAATGTCACCTTTGATCCGAACCAATGTACAACTGACATTTCAATGTTTTAAATGCGCCAAAATCGAAATAAAACTAATATGGTGGTCAAAGTTGTCAAAATACATAGGCAATAAATTTTTTTCACATATAGTTCACTCAATTTATAATTTGCCCCATTTTTTATTTATCCGGATTACCTGGTATCAACTTGTGTTATGATCATAGTTACATTTAATTGTGTCATTGACCAATAATTTATACTGAAGGTCATATTTAGACATTTGTGGTCAAGTATTTGTTGAAGATATTCACTGTTTGTGTCTGTCATTTGTATTGACGTCATTACAACAACTTTTTTGGATTTGGAGGGTTTATTTTGGTTGCAATTACCTTCTTCTGGCATGATTTAACAGAGAAACCACTTTTGGTAATAAATTCAAGGATCCATATGCCGTGCAATAAATTTATGTGTATTAATATTTATGAAAAGAAATATTTAATCATTGAACTGATTATGTGACTATTAAACTTGTGTCGAGAAAACTACACCTCCTTGTTTCTTTTAATGTGTTTTGTTTCTTTGTAAGTTTGGCAATATTTTGAGCTTTCAGACAGATGCATAACTGCGCGAAACACTTCTGCCATGCACAAAGTGGTACAAAATCGAATTTGGTGTATCGCATTAAATCCTGGAATTGACAAAAACAAATAGATGAAACAACAACCCATTGGAAAGTCCTGTCTTTGTTCTTTAATTTATGCCAAGTAAAATGACTTATTTTGAATTTCATATTTAAAAACCATTTTTTTTCTAATGCAACCACTTTTGACAGGCTGTAGACCAAGGACAAACACCACCTACGTCCTAATGATGTAGAGAGGCGATGTTTTAACCAATCTGACCTTTCATACTCTCCCGATGCATGGTTTATACGCGTGCTCTAGGAGGTGTAAAGTAACAGCACAACTATCCACAAAATGATAGCATACTCGTTGATGCTGCAAATCGAATCTTGTGCACTGTCTCTCTCTCTCTCTCTCTCTCCCTTTAGTCGATGGGACAATGTCCTTCTATGCTGTTGTTTTGTAGTCCTCCATGGGGGGGCTAAGGGGAAAACCAAGTGTAAATCATAATTAATTATTAAAAATCATATAAGCGTCCTGTTCCCACAACTAAACTGCACATTTCTTGAAAAAGAATAAAATGTCACCTTCAATTTCATTTCCCCAATATCAGTGGGACTACTGGATACACATAAATTCAGCAAACAAGGGAGTTAAAGATATTCAATCACACTGTCCCGGTATGTGCGGTGTAAGAAAAACATACAAATTCCTTTTCATTTGGAGTGCAGGACCATTGTATATTGTCGCGCAGCTGAAGAATTTCAGCTGTTACCGCTCTCTCCAATTTAGACTGAGTACTTTCAGGACAAAATACTTAACCTCATTCACAGATAAATAAATATTAATTTTCTATAGTGCCGTGTTCAACCTTTGGCCATTTTTTTCATCTTTATTAGAAAAGGAGAATAAAGAAACATGAACAAACATCATTAGAGAATGTATGCTGCAGCTTTGACCTAACAATTTGTGCAGAACCCAAATCGGTACTATGCTTAACTTCATTTCTATTCAATTTACGGCGTTTTCAGAAGAAAATTTATTGTCACGACCTATATTTTAATGTACCCTGGTTAGTTATTGTGAGACAGGACGGTATTTGTCCACTCAACAACCCGAATCGTGGCGGGTAACACCTAGGCTATAACAATGGCCCTACTTACCACCCTGCCCATTGTAATATCTTTAGCTCATGGGTAGCTGAAGTCTAGACATATCCCTTGGGTTCCCCCCCCCCCCCCCCCTCTGATATTGGGAAAAAGAAATTGATGTGACATTTATATATTTTTAAGTAAAATGTGCCAGTTTTATATTGCGGGAACATACAGTTATGTGATCGTATAATTATTATTAATTTACACTTGGTTTTCCTTACCCCAGATGGGCTACTACAGAATTTGTTTATCCAGTTGGTTGTTTGGGTCCCCGTCCCATGGTCTACTTTGGCACTTTGTTTGTTATCAACCCTCCTTATAGCCCCAAGTTTCTGCGATGTTTGAGATGCCTTTAGAGCATGAACCTTTTTGTCGGCAGTAACTTTCCAGGATTCCCTAGCCATCCCAGTTCGTATTGCCCAAAATAGATCTGCGCTTTTTTGGATCCCGGCTTTTTTTCGAATTTTCAGGGCTTAGACTAGATGGATCAATACACTTTCCATTTGTCTGTCCCTGCAATTTCCTTTATATTCGCCCATGTCCTTCTTCGGTTACAGCTGTAGCCTGCTATCATCAAATCACCCGTTCTGATGTCAGGAAGGTGGAGTTATCTGCATGTAGATATAGGGTGCTCCACACTCATCTCCCTCAGATCATCATCAGATACGAAAGACAAAGCATTGATGGATAGCATAGATGAAAACTACCCACATATAAAACCGCTTTGCTAGAAATAAGTGGTAAAGAAGCTATATAATCCAGGTAAATACATGCTCTTTAGTTTATAAGCGGAGACCATTAGCCACACCCTTGCTAAGGCACTCTGATGTGGCATGACAATAACCCATTGTGTCCAGACCTTCTAATACTGCTGATGATGATTGCCGAGAGACATTGTAATTGTAATCAACTGCAATTCCTCTACTTGGGAGTTTCCCTAGATTAATATGATAGTTAGGCAAGGATTAATATGTGTTTACTATCGTTTCCTGAAGCGTATCTTCAATTTGTGGACAATCATATCAACTGTATCAATGCTCTTGTCGTCAAATATATGACGACAAAATCCTCAAACCCTGACACTTACCACTTCGCGACTAATCTCTGAAATGGTAGTTCTTGAATTTGCCATACCAAATAATGGGTTGTATTGGCCCAAACCAGAAGATGAGCATCAAGAGGATATCTGGTGTGAAGAATACACATATAACTGGGGACGAAATAGATCGATATGACAGTGATGATACCTACGATTTACCCACACAAAAATGGTTTTATTTCTTCACAACCCGATATCCTCTGATTAAGTTCAATAATTGTATTATTTGACCCCACACAAATTGCAACAGAAACAATTGTGTTGTTAAATGTCCAGGGCCCGATCCCTAATAGCCTCGTCCCCAGAAGCCCCAGCGGTCCGGAAGTGTCAACATTTTGGTATCAGAAGAAAGCTACTATTTTTCTCATTTACCTGTGAATCTGAGGGCCAAAGGATGGTTGTGTATGGAATTATGAGCGAAAATGTGAACCCATTATGTCACCATATTATTTTACACAGTACTCATGGTACTTCTAATGGTGCTTACGAAATCACGTTTTCTGCTTCTGCCATAAAACGCTGAAATATCGGCGCTAAATTAATGTGGGGTTTTGGGTGAGGCCAATCTATCAAGTTGAAAACTTCCATAGCCTTAAACGGCCATCCCCCTTTAATATATTTGAAATAGTCAAAAATAATTATTAAAAAGTCTACAAAATCAACCTAGTGTTAACATGTTGAAATAAGGGAGAAACCTTTGTACAGGTAAAAAATTAAATTGTTCGAATTGAATTAAATGATGTACCAATTTATTGGCCTACTCTAAGGTTTAAAAAAAGGTATAGTTTGCCCTATCACGCGTTATATTGTTTTAGTACATAGGCTCATAACAGTTTCAGGTCATCCTTGGGTAAAATTCATAGAATGGTCCGTTTTTTTTTTTTTTTTTTTTTTTTTTTTAACTGTTAAATTTGTCCCACTAGATAAGTAAATTGAAATAATATTCTTTGTTTGACTTTCTCTATAAGAAATTACAGAGCTATGACAGTGGACCTCCCATAGACCCTACCACCCAGTCCCAATTTGCTGTTCCAATTAATGGCAACGACTATTATAGATGGTGCAACTAGTATATATTTTCGGGTACTGTACCATTAGACGAACAATTTGACAACCAGTTTATAACGAACGGATATATCTGGAAATTACCCCCATTGTGACCTTGAACCTATTTTGACTCATACTATTGAAGTACACAACCTGCAGATATGGCAACTATACTTTTTTTTAATCCTGGAACATGTAACGACAGTGGCATACTTTTTCGACTGCGCGTTTTGATACTTTCATATTTTGACCCCTGTCATAAACACCTTACCCCCTTAAAATATATGTTTCACTCCTTTTATTTTAGTAGACTTTTGAATGTTGTTTTTAAAGGTATTCTCAATACATTCTGTTGGATTGATTCTGTTGCAATTATGTTGGGTTAAGGCAGCATTCATTCTATTTTGCCTGGCCTAATGCCCGACCTTGCTGGTTTGTACAATGCACCCATCTCATGGGAGTCTCTCTTTTTGTATTCCTCGGGTTTGCAGAAAGGCGACCCTCTTTTTCCATATATTGTTTTGGTTCTGTGTGTAGAATTCTGGTGGCTCAATTGGGCATCGGATGCAATGAATCCCTTAAGGCATTTCAGTAGGAGACATGGGATTTTTAAGCTCTCACAATATGCTGATGACACTACGGTAATTCCTTTAATGGAACACAAATATTCTGGGTTGGAAAATACGATTAAGACAATAATGTTAGGCTCTGTCCGGTCTAAGATCAACGTGTATTAAAGGGCTACTCTGCGTCGTGAAAAAGAATTAATCCAAGTTTGTAGTTTTTTAACAGTTTGTACAAATAAACGCAAATTTATCACTTTTAGGGGGACATCGTGAATGACCCTCGTATTAAAAAGGGGAGGAGTTTCCACCCCATGTAGAACTTTTCCATCCGTGCGCAAAAACCTTCAAAACTTTAGTTAATTAAAGTCTTCCATAATATTATTTTGACGAACAATGGTGAAAGTAGCAACCGTCACCATGGTTAGCGTCGAAGTCGATTATGGTGGGGAGTGGTTTTTAAATGATTGCCCTCTACTACCCATTATTGAAAATACGCATTCTGTTGGGTCCAGTTTCCAAATAACATAAATTAGGCATATTACCTGAAAGTCCTATACAAACAACAAACCAAATAAATCAAGTTGTTTTATTTAATGAGAACGAAATAGGTTTTGTAGTATCATCATGGGCTCATAATGTACTTCGGGCGGAAAAATTAAATAGGGCGCCATTTATTTAGTTTTTTCCTACCTCGGGCACATCGCCTATAAATGATACTGCATTACCCTTTAGTTATTAGTTCATTTGTTTAAATAACTGTGCACTGTATAAAGTTGTATAACCAGTATCCTCCAAACCTTTGAGTTATGAAACATTTCAAGTACTTTAATATTTGCTGACTCACGCACTTTTTGAACATTCTAGCCAATATTTATTGTGTGTTGCAACCTGCAGACTATTTTATAATTTTATCATGTACTACTCCAGATGTTTTTTGTTCCTTCTAACTATTTACTCCCTGAAATATATGTTTTTTTTTTCTGCAATAATTTTTTTTTTTTTTTTTTTTTTTTTTTTTTTTTTTTTTTTTAAGGAGCCAAATTTGGAAGAAGGTTAATGTTTTTCTTGAATTCGTTGTCATGTGGTCAGTCCCTGCGCAATATTTTGCAACGAGCTATAAGCAACAGTCGATGTATCCAAATTTTGCACTGTTTGTACATAAACCAATGCAATGCGCCGTCGTCGTGGCCCTCAAAATCTGGCGTAAACTTTTGCACGACCCCAAGCAACAGACACTTTCTACTCTGGAAGGTGGAATACGTTTTTCCTACAAAACCCTTGGACCTTCTTTTTTGCAAATAGGACAGCTATCGTCATCACCGTACTGTTCTCGAGACCGCAACTAGTCGGTTCAAGAACATTGATAAGGTTCACACTTCGCTCTATATCAAAAACGAGATCACCAAACTATCGTCGAGCACCCGGCGTGGACGGGTCACTTTCACCATCTTCTCACTAGATGAGCTTACCTCAGCTATAGTCAACTAAGAGGAAAGGCCCCGCAGGGGACCTGATAACAACATACCAGCAGAGCCCTGATGCAATTCGGCCCACGATGTCTAGACTGGCTCCAGGAGTTCTACACACATTGCCTTACCAACCAGTCCTTACCAGAGCTACATCATCGCCTCCCAAACCACCAACAAGGCATCGACAACCCTAAAGAAACTACCGCTCAATATTATCTTGGGTGTGTCTTCTCGCTTCAACCTACTTCGTGAAGAGGATGATCCTTGGCCCCGGCTGGGACCCGTCGTCGAACCCCCCCTGCCTGACTAACAAGCAGGATTTTCGCCGTGGCCGAGCACTGTCCACCAGATTGTTAAAACTCTTAAATGATATTGAGGAAAAGCTTTGAAAAGCCGCCGTAAGGCAGCGTCAGCTTGGTGCCTTACTGCAGCAATACACACCGTGTGGCACCAGGGTCTGACACTCAAGCGTTTCAGGACCATCCCGGATCGTCACCTTGGACAATTCATATGTAACATCTGCAAACCGTATCTTTATTCTCAAGACCAGTGATGGGCATAGTAGTCGTCTGCGTCGTCTGGAGGACGAGTACCACATGATCGTTACTGGCTCCTAATGCTGTTTTTCAACTTGTATATCAGCGATGTACCTCTAACAACATCGAGACATATGGCTTCGCCGACAATCTTGCCCTTCTCCACTCGGACAAGCATTGACATACGTGAAAGTACACTTGCTGCATATATGGCCCTACTTGCAGCATCTCTCAAGACATGGAACTGAAGCTGAGTTAATCCAAGACCACCGCTACTGCCTTCTCCACGCTCAACACCAAAGAGGCTCATCGCATGCTTCAAATCAACCTCAATGGAGCGCCCGCTGCCATACAATCCTATCCAACCTCCTTGGAGTGGAAGTTGACCGGCAAAGCTTACTTACCGGCAGCATCTCGAGTCCGTATGCGCAAAGTATCTTTCACAAGGAATAACCTCCTGTGCCCGACTTCTGGATCTTCATGGGGTGCCAGCCCAACGACCCACCGCACCACGCACCACCCGCCTTGGCTCTGGTCTACAGCACTGGCTGAATAGCCGCCCCAGCATGGTCCAACAGCTCTCACCTCCACACAAAGAAGCTGGACACAGTTACTCAACGAGACCTGAGAACCATTACTGGTTGCCTGCGTCCTACTCCACCTGAATTCCTACCAGTGCTTTCAGGCATTGCACCTGCAGTACTTCGAGAGAACACCACAACGCACAACTAATAAGGCCCGTTTGGACAACAAGCCCTGCTGTCATCACACTGTCAAAAGAATCCAGGCACCAACTTGTACAGAGACTGCGCTCTCGCCGCCTTTCTGCTAAACGCTGCTAAACTCTCCAGTTCGCCGGTCACACCTACAAACATGGGATAACTCTATACGTGACTGCCCTTGGCTAGATACTCAAACCGATCAAACACCTCTCTATACACCTAGACAGAACTACCACCTGGCAGCAATCTCACACGCAAGGAATTTGGCCACTAACTCGATTCGCACAGGAGTCGGTCGCTTCAACAGCATATGCACCGATGGGAGCTGCAGCCATCTCCAGCCTTCCATGTGGTTCTCCATCCATCAGCACTGCGGATCACATTCTCATTAAGTGCCCTACCTTCGGCCGCACGAGGACACGATTTCTCAAACACCCCATTCAAATCAACATTGAGTTTTGGCTTCCAACGTTTACAACATATTTAGCTGCGGCCTCTTACCAAGAAGAAAACATCATCAATCGTCGTCGTCGATCAGTACATTCAGTGTCGTCAATCAATTCCCAGCTCTATGTTTCCTTTTTTTTTTAATTTCATCGTTTATGCAACCATCATCATCCCCGCCATCGTTATTCTTATCATCGTGGCATCTCGTCAGCATCATTTTAAAATAGTAAAACCCGTAAGCTTATAGTAATCTCTCACCATACAATATTAGAATCCACGGGTTCATCATGCAGTCTATACTTATTCGACTCTTAGAACACAGCAAATCAAAATTTTGGGTTTTGACACCTGCAAATCACAATGTCAGGCAGTGGCCATTGTTGGAATAAGAAACGTTGTTTTTTCTCTTGGTATTTTAATACTGTCGTCCGTTAGTAACCATGCATTCTTTAACATACAAATACAAACCACTTAAAATATCCATTTCCTTTCATTTCATTTAATTAAACACGCATGCATAAGGACTCAAACTTTCAACGGCCGTTTTTCTCGAGAACTAGCCCTAAATGTCTAATGTCTTACAGGAGCAGAACCCAGTGCGGGGACGAATGAAACGGCGTTAATGATGGGGGTAATCTTTAAATTTCCGTGGCAAGGCACAACCATATAAAGTCACGCTGGATCAAATTACATAAATTATTCAAAACGGAGGTGGAAAAATTACAACAGGTTGCTAATTACGATACTTTAAAAAAGCTGTAAAGAGAAATGTGATTATTTGCCGTTGTGAGGGGAAACCAAAAGGAAACGTTTGTGTGTGTATCTATAGATGCAAGTAAATTAATAGCGGCAAAGACTATGGGGGGGGGGGGGGGGTTAGAGGTTGTATAAATTTTTTTTTAAAATGAAAAAAGCAAAATGATTTCTGGATTGAAGCAGTATCCTCTTGGTGTCAGGTGTTTAGAGAAAGTTGGATGATAATGCGAATACAAGCAATATTTATGGTGTGGAACGATACCATTACATTGCTAGAATCCAGTAACTATAGAGAATAAGATCTCAAAAGGGCGATTTTATTTTAAGAGTGCTGTGCTTTGGCGTGATATCCTTTTTTTATTTTTTTTGATAGTTTTTAAATTTGGATGAACCATGCCCACAAGTTATTTTGGGGCATCCAAAAATTGTGTCATATTAGTGTTTCACATAGAGAAATCATCACAGTTATATTTGCATTCTAACGCACAGTGCCCACAAAAAGATTTTACACTTGTGACATTTGGTTGGATAAATGATGGCAAAATGTATCAAAGCAAGGGGTCTACATGGTCACCAAGACTCCCTGCCTGTTGCAATGGTGCCAACTGTAAATCATTAAAATGCCATTTTCTGCTTGTCAGTATGACAAAAGGAATTATTTTGACAATCAATTTAAAAGATATCTTGAGCATTTACCCCAGGATGACCTTGAACCTCTAAGCCCATTGGTTCAGAAACTAGACAAATCTATACTTTTTTAATTCAGCCAAGACAAGACGGATATGTTGGTGTATATTTTAACTATTCAAAATCTGACTCAGAGAATTTTTCGAAATATTATTTTTTTGTGTAATAATGAAAAAAATAGTCAACTAGAACTAAAGTAGTACCTAAATGCACTTCCGAATTTAGATGAATCAGATTTTCGGTTTTGATGCAGTAAACATTTGTATATGTAGTATTACGTCCCATAGGATACTGTGTATACCAAAATTCCGGATCCGATTTTATAACCAGTGTGATTTTCTATAGGAAGGAATTCGATTTAGCTAAGCAATTTTCAACACAGTGATCAGTATATTGAACAAGCATTATGAAAATCAAAAAACACGATTTTTTTTTTTCGAATTGAGGGCGCCTCCTCACGAAATCTCTGAGTCCGGCCTTTATCTTGTTTTCTATTTACCCCTGTACTAACGTGTTTCCCTTTGCAAAAGAGAGCAGGGGCCGAATTTGCCCGTTTATTTTTTGACAGTCCTTAGGCCGTATTGAAACCTAAATAATATTAGCATGAAAATCCGACGAGAGTAACACACCATACCCTTAAGTTAAAGGGAACCTCAAGAAGAGATGATTCGTAGTTACGAATTCAGAGGCGAAGCCCGAGTGAATTCGTAAATACGAATCTTCTTTACGATAGGATTATCCCCTGACTTAAAAAAAACCATTATTTATTTATTTAGGCATGTCTATGATACAATAACAAAAATCAACCATCAAAACAATCTGAATACCTGTGATATCCGTAACTATTTGACCACATCTATTACTCATCCATTTGAGAGCTGAAAGTCAGTTGAAAGCTGTTAATTTATTTGGCATGATACAGATTATTATCGATCTCTTTTTCGAGTCCACACATCTGAGTACATGTAGGGATGCAGTATTAAATACTGTAGTCTTTGCTACATGCACATGTGCGTGTCCTGGGTGTCTCAGGTTACCCATTCAGTGAACATGATGGATTCAAGGTAAAGCGTAGTTTCGAAAGTTCTTGCAGGATGAATGATTTTTTGAAAATTAGGAAACGTGTGTATCCGAATCCCGCCACCTGCTAATCACACTTTGGAATTACTATTGACCGACCGACGATTCTTTCTATATGAGTTTATCGGGACAAGATTTAATTAATTGTATCAATTGCCACCGGGAATGCACTTGGATTAAACAACCTTAGTTTCGGATGCACTTGCCAGGGAGGATGGAGTTTAGATTAATAACTGGGAATATATTAGGGCAACGATAGGTATCCATATAAAGCCAGAGATTCAAACAACGCAGATCATACAATTTGGAAACATATTTAACGACCGACTCATACAGGACAAGATATAATTTTCCCCCAATTTTTAATTTTGGAAATGTAATATACACCGGAGTATGCAAGATTGTACAACTTGTCCAGATTTGTAGTCTATAGAAGGTGCGTGAATTGTTTTCATTTTAGACCAAAAATTGTCCGGGGGAGGGTACTCCAACATTATATAACAATACGGGGACGTGCCGCAAAATATGGTCTCAGTTTTTCAACTTATGTATATGACAAGACCCCTTTTTTTCATGCATTTTAGTATAGTATATGTCCCTTTTAAAAATGTTATAAAATTTGTGGAAAATGAGTCAAATTCCAACTAATCGGAAGCCAAACTTGTAATAACGTCGGACATTTTGAGGGAAAATGGCAATATTTGTTTTAAATTTGGCTAAAATCTACATCTCTGGTATAGATATAGCTTTTCCAGCCAAATAAATTGTTATAGATTGGGGTCATATTTACGACTCTGGAGGCACCGTCCCTCCCAAAGAAATTTAGACCCACGGGGAAGGAAATTGTCTCAGCTTAAGCACGCATAGATTTTAAAAAATCCGAGTTATGGCATTGCATTTTGATGTTTTTCAGAGTCTTATCGACAGTTTTAGAAAAATGAGCAAAAGGGCCAAAAAAATACGATTAAAAAATCCAGGGGTAGCACATGGGACTTTTTTGACTAAAAATAAAACGACGCGAGGGTTTCGGGCAAAAGAAGCTGAAAAACTTTTTTGTTGGCCATATAGTGGCTTTGTTAGTTGTACTTCGTCAAAATAGTCAATATGGGTAATTTTACCTCAAGCAACCCTAAATTTGTAACCCCTCTGCATCCCCCAAACTTAACACGCACCTTTAAAGTGCCAAACAAGAATTAATTTTTTCCCCGCATTTTAAGAAATTCTAAGTCCTAATTACATCTGTAGTCAATGAATTATGCATAGGCTTTAAAAGTTAATCATATACCGTAAAAATTGTAAAGATTGAATACGTTAAAACAGAAAAAATCCAAAAAGTAGATATTTAAGGCCCAAAACAAAGAACCAAAAGGGGATTTTGAAAAAATACCTGACAAAGATTACAGGCCTGCAATAAGTGAAGCGAAATTATGAAATACTGAAATAGATCAACCATAGACTTGTAAGCCAAATTAGGTGAATTTAAAATCAAACATGTTAACACTGGAGTGCATAAGTTTAGTTAAAAACAACACGTGTACAAAAATAATTAAAGTTACAACAAAAACTTTCAGGGGGGAACAACAAAAATAACTGTCGATCCCAAGTCGTTTTTTCCAAGGATTTCTGTTTATTAATGTTTGTACAACAAACATGGTTAATCTATTTACTAAATTGTGGAGATCATTTCTACCGATCTTCTGTTAATCATGTAATTGTTGGGTTAAATTCCGCAGTTCGTAGATACAAATCCACACTTAACCGTAGATTCGTATCTACACTAAGACATGATAACAGAAGATTAGTTTAGAATTAGACCACCGGTTTAGTAAATAGCGTGGACACGTCACTGCAATGGTTAATTGGAAATAATGTACGAGCTGCGCTTACTCATACAAGGCCACATCCATCTGTACTTCATAACGTTAATTCGTCATTTGAATTGAAGAAAAACCTAAGTGCAAGTGTTATTCAATAGAAGCGAGAACATTACAACCCCGTCACTCTGTGCATTAGTTCTAGTTATTGGAAACACTCGTAATATAAAGGGAAGAGGTAGCCTGCCTTTGTGCTACTTTACAAGTGAAAACACCCACCATGAATGCAACTATTTCGAACTTCCAAATAGTATGTGAAATAGCCGTTAAGTCGTAAAATGATTTCTAAACGTATAGTTTCTATATGATCGTGCGGCCATCGTTTCAAGTTCATCACGCTGTCAGTGACTTACACCAGTAACTTGTGTTACGCATCTTAGTATGCCCAGGACTCCACGAGAGTAGTATCTCGTTTACACTACAAAGCTAGAGTGCTCAAAAACTGCTTGAAACTACAATCAACAAGATTCCACTGTGTTGGACTCTAATATCTGCCATCACAACAGTCGTGTATTAAAACAGAAAAGACGGCTCTGTGATCTATGGACCGGTGAAATGTTTGGTACTTTTCTTTGATGTACCATGAAAGCATGCGTTACAGTATCACACCAGGTAAGTACAGGTATAACTTTGAGAATATCTTATTCTCAAAAATGTTAAACGAGTGAAAATTGACTCCCCCAAAAAGTGAAACTCATGTAAAACACTCCATAATAAGTGGTTTGTACTTAAAGGAGCAAATTTACACTCAAGAAGGAGTGACAAACACGCTTAAAAAAGAATTGATTTCTCAGTCTTTGAGGAGTAAACGAAGGGTATACAGCTTTTGAGGACGGTGTTAAACGAAGGACAATACAAAAGATGCGACAAATCCACTGTTATTGGAAGTGATTGTTACTCTCTTTCAAGGGAAAATCACTCTTTTTAAAGGTGCAACGAACGAGAGATTTCACCACATATCGGGTGTTCAAATAAAAATAACAAAATCAAAATTACTTGATTTTTCCTGAAAGCTTTATATCTAAAATGATCCCCATCTGAAATAACTGAGAAATTGTTTCTTTGGTACAAAAAGTGAATTTCTAATTTCGATAGGAGCAAATACGAAATTAGCCTTTGTTTTAGATTGAAATTAGGCAAATTCAAAAATCACTCTTTTCTCATCTTAAGGCATTTTCGTAGCCAAATACAAAGTAAGAAATCATTTGAGTGTCTAAATCCTATATGAAATTAATATCATGTAACAAGATTATGGGTGCCCTCGCTTGGCACCTTTAAGTTCAAACCACTCATTTGGAGTGGTTTAAAAACAAGAGTTCGCTCTTTTGGGAGTGAAACTTTCACTCGTTCTACTCTTCCTAAGCGGTTAAAGTAGGTGGGGGGGTTGGTGACCCTATCATTGTACTAAATTTTAACACATTTTCTTCCTATAAACATGGACATACACCAAAACATCTGATTAAAAAAAAATTGAGTAAATAAATCGGTCCAGCTGCTTTGGAATAGTAGAATCGCGTAGTCGACCACGACTGGGGACGTTTTTGCTCTGTTCATAACATCGACATTTCCTGGCCGTAATTTCAATAATTAATGAGAAAAAAATTCACTTTCGATCGGTTTAGATAGGAACGGGACGAAGTTAGGAATCGGGTTACTCACCACATTTAAATACTGATAAATAATCGTTCCCTTCTCTCCCCAAAGTTTATTTGACCCAGCCTTGTTTAAATTTTATCAAGAGTTAAAAATCCTTTTTTTATGTTAACCGAACTGTTGTTGACCAAAGTATGACAAATTTTTGCTTACAATATTTAACCCAATCCACTGTGAATAAACAATTGGTTAAAATAAGCACGCTTGGTTACTTTTAAACCAATGTGTGAATATTTTGCTCCGGTGCCATAATCATATGTTGACAAGGAATGGAACTTGCTGTTGGTTAAAGTATAATTTTAACCACGGTTTGTAAAAATACAAATCAAACTCATTCTAACCACGTTGGTCAGCAAATTTACCCAACGATTGTGGTTTAAGGTGCCTAAAATATTGCAGGCTGGATTTCGGTAGGTGTGCGATTTGGATAGCCAAGGGTTTTTCGGCCATTGTTAATTCTTCCGCTACGGACCAAAGTACAACTTTTCTTTCCTTCCAGAGTAGAGTAAATCTGCACATGAGTTTTTGACTCATATACTTTAAGTGAGTCACCATTTCATATATACAAAAAAAAAAAAAAAAAAAAATATTGTGCTTCAACGAATGCCCCTTTAAATCTTAACCAATTTGGCAGAATGTTTTATAGTAATTTTGTCATGGTAACCATTATTACAACATCCTCTGATCACTATATTTCTGGGGGAGGGTATTCTAATCTCCGAAATAGTCCCATTTTTAGGTGTCACTTAAATTTCAAAGAAGTCGATGTGGGGATAATCTATGACAAAAATGAAGACGCGGGTGTTGGCAAGAATTCTGTGGAAATTGAGTTAATGGTTTCAGATAGTGGGGTAAACAAATATTAAATTATTAAATTGTAAACATATTTTCATTTCAAGAATAAACTAACACGCGATTATTGGCTAGGATCTTGTCCAATAGGAAATGCCCTCAAACCCTCCCATGAAAATACCGGGAATACTGTCCAGAAAAAGGTCAAAACACAGCTGTTCTCACTACCCAACATTTTCCATTCCACTGACATCCCATAATTCGTTTCTCCTTTGTACTCTTTTTGTGGATGTATTACTGTTAACATAAAGTCGCGCGTCGTATGTCTTAAATTTAAAACTAAGGTATATCGGACAAAATAAGAATTAGAGTTGAAAAACATCCAAGAGCTCATCTTTCATTGCAAGACTCTCTGCCGGATTCCAAATCAAAACTGGGTTTCGTTGTTGGTCGTTTTCTAAATCTACTAACAACAGGCATTTTATTCACAGCAAAGAACAACAAAGCCCTTATCGTTGTCGAATTTTTTTTTTTTTTTGGGTCATATTTTAATGCACAGTGTGTTGTAAGTAAAATTATAGTGTTTCGATCGAGAGTGATGTATTAATTTTTGAGGTCTCCCATTCACATTAGGTATGCTTCGTTAAAAAACATCCTTACTATTTGTTCTCCTACTGCACTTAATATGGTACTGCCCTGTCAAAGTAAAACACAAAGAGGGGATGTGGAGTAAAATCTTTGTCCAAGTGGGTTAATTTTTGAATCAAAGCGTAAATGGTTACTCTACTTTGTACTTAAATTTACTCTCCATTGAGGCTAAACCAACTAAGTAACGATAAACCTATTTGAATTCGTTCGGCCTTATTTAAAGTATCCTGCCATAATAGGTGCTTTTACTGGTAAAACGAACGCCACAGTAGTATTCAACCAAAATGTTAGAACAAATTAACAAAAGAAAATAATTACTAAAATAATAGAAGTTGAAGTTTATTTGCATAGGAGAACCTGCCAAAATATTCTCGCCACGATGCACCGCGGATTCCGGGGTAATGGTGTGTCCTCGAAGGATGAAACCTATACTGATAAATACCCGGTGGGGTTTCTGGTGGAAAGGGGATACGGGGTGTACGGCCGAAGAAGGGATATTTTCAGCCATTTGGGTATCTTGAAAATTGGTATTAGAAAGGGTCGCATTTCTGTTGCAAGTATATTTTACAGTGGTCAATCAGGTGTGAAGAATGCTTACAAACTACAAATGTGAAAAATTAGTGCTGTCAGAGAATGGCTTCAAAAACATTTTACGGTTTCTCTCAGTTTGGGGCTTCGCCACAAAACCTCCACCAAAGCGGGTATAAGGATGGGTAGCAAGTCTGTCATTTTTGGTCTATTTTCGGGGTAGTGGTTCAAACACCCGCCGGCCACACATCCCTACCCAAACAAAATTGCGACACCCCCCGATAAATCTAGTGGACTGAGAGTAAGATGAAAACCATGGCTGGGTGTGTGACCGCCCGCATCTGGCTTGATCTGCATCACGTTTTTAGAAACGTGCACATAACAACCTTCTTGGTATGGTGGTATTCATAGATCAAGCCAGCATGAAACTATACTGATGAAAATTCTGTGGAAGCAAGGGAAGTATTATCATATCACGATTTTGTAACGCAAAGGAGCCTTCATAACACAAAAATACAATAGATTATTATCAAATTATGAGATTACCTCCCTTCACGAGACGATACCCTGCATGGTTTCCAGATGATAATGGAAGTAGAATATGAAAACAGATAAGAGCTGGATAGCAAACAACTGATTATTTGTTGCCAGTAAGATAGTCCAAACCAGAGTTCGATTTGTAAAGAACACAAGAAAATGGATGTGATGAAATAGTGCATAAATTATGTGAATTGGAGATACGATTAAAATATAACCTACATAACTTCATCTTCATCTTCATATGGTAGAGTGCATCCCTCGCAAAAGAGTATTTCTGCACTTTTGTATCATCATGATTGGCAAACATAATGCAAGTGTCCGTGGTGCTATACATAAATATACAGTGCCAAGTGCGAGTAAAAACTGCGTTACCATTTAAGGAAGCTGGATGCTGGTGCGCCCATGCCGAAAAGCTTCAACAGATGGGGCTGTAATGAGCGAAAGGAGGAAGACTGTTCCACATCTTGATGTCATATGGGAAGAAGGAGTACTGGAATGCTAGTATTCTGGCACTAGGTTGAATGTATATTCTGGTTGTGACCTCTTAAAGAGTCAATGTTACGACTACTTCTGATGGTAAGGTAGAACTCAGCAACAGAGATGTCAACAACATATGTAACCATCTTATAGAGCATAAGCACTTGACTCGAATTCTCCTTTGATGTAAGGTTCCCACTGGAGTGTACTTAGCATACTCTGTTGACACTGCTAGTGCGACGGTAATCACCGGTGACAATCTTGCAGCACGTCTCTGTACAAGCTTCAAGCTTTGGATATTCTTTGGATATTATGTGTGGTCCCCCATGCAGGCAGAGGAGTACTTCTCAATGGTTGCCGAACGAAGGTCTCATAGCATTTTGTCTTAACTTCTATGGGACAAGTGTCAACCTCAGAGCAAGAGTGTGGTCCGTGACGTGTGTACTGGACTCAATGGGAAGCCGCTTGTTGGTTATGCGCAGCCCTTCACATTCATCCCATAAATGAACAACCCCATGCCTCTTCCCAGCTTTGGAGGTGTTGAGATCATCCTGTAAAGCCTTGGTGTCTTCTGAATTTTTGATGATGCGATACATAGTGTAGCATTCTTCAAAAGAGCCTTGTGCTGATGAAACACACATTCTGGCAAGTCTTCATAAAGCACCAAAAAAAGCAGGGGTCCATGACAGACCCCTGTTGGACTCCAGAGGTGACAGCCTACTGGTCCAGATATTTGTCCCTTCCAAATTACACCCTGGGTGCGATCTGACAGGAAGTCTTTGATCCAAGCTAAAGTGTTACCAGAGACCCCATAATACGACGGTTTGTGGAGAAGGTGCTTGTGGGGAACCACAAGCACCTTCTCCACAATTGAAAGAGAGGAAGGTGTGATATGATTGAACTGTGTAAGATACCTATACCTTCTCGTATAAGGTTTGAATTTGGAAAAATCTAACAGGATTTCATTATTTGTTTGCTTGTCGTCAGCCCTGGCTAAATCTTGAAATGTTCGTATAAGTTGAGTTTGCATTATCGTTGCTTGCGAATACCGTTATTGAGCATTATGCACCAGATGTGTGATTATCCTCAAGGTGTGATATGATTGAACTGTGTAAGATACTGACGTGAGAGTAATAGGGCGAGTAATTGGATGCTTGTGTCTTTCTTCTTTCTTGAATATGTGTTCCATGTCCAACTTCCAATCAGTTGGGGTCTTACCTTGATGAAGTGAAGTTTGAAAGATCAGTGTTAGGCAAGGAGCAAGCTCATGGGCCTAAAGCAGACATTTTCAACGTTGCCGATATTTAACTTAAGTTATAATCTGATTTTTTATTCCTGGCTGTAAACGCATATTGTCGATGGTAAGAATTCATTTGGAATGGATGTTTGAGGTTTAAAACTAAAAAAGCGTAAATGGTCAACTGGTTCAACTGAATTGATGCTCTAACCATTTTACATGAACCTTTCAGTGAATAGATTTTCGTTATCTGCGACATGCTATCGATCGTTCTTTTTGGGTCATCAAAGAACGGATAAATGCATGAATATCGGGCCGGTGAACCTCTTACGGTTGAGATAGGCCACGTAAGTAAATATTGTAGTTCGTTATGAGTGGCCAAAATTCTTAGTACTCAGCATCTTCCTGAGTCACCGTAGAAATTGTTGGACGAGGTCAGAAGGCATGGATTTGCACAACCACAACACACGCTCCGTGCTCTTTGTTTGATTCCCCAAACAGGTCCTGTATGGCAATCATTGATGTTTTCGCCATGTTAAAGTAGTAAGGGGAATTCATGTTCAACTGGGCAATCTATGAACTAACCGTGGTCTCGCTTTTTCAACAAAACAGATACGGCTTCACTGCACAGACTTTTTTTTAACCGATAAGATGTCCCTTTCTGATTTGGTCAACTTTAAATGATGTGGGGCTCCTGAATTTGTCAAACCACGCATTATTTAAAAACGATTTTTTTCACTTTTCATGGGGGGGGGGGCATCATCTGTTTTAACCCCCAACATATCATTATAATTATAATTATACATCTGAGGTATGAGTAGACTTTAAGCAACATTTCTGCAATATTTATAAAATGAAACAACGTATTTACGAGCCCAAAAAACGAAGTTGTTTCAAACGTTTTCTACCAACTGGGGAGGTCAGCGCTGCACCTGTTTTCATGTGACAAAGAAAATAAAGCATGTCAGTGTGACCTGCTGTCTCACTGTCAGGCAATTATTTGACCACGATGTTTGCATATCCCCCCCCCCGCGGGACGAGGGGGTTACTGACATAGGAAGAGGTACGGGTATGACGGCTTCTTCACACACAATTTCGCGCCTCTCCAGCAGTTCTTTTAAGGGTTCCAGTTGAAGCAGAATTCAGTTTGAAGGGTCCCCCCTTGGGAAAATGTTTTGCCTCAGAGCTCAATTTTAGCCTAATTTCAGTTCCAAAGCCTGCAAATTCTCAAAATTTTCAGTTTCTAGGCTCTACTTTAAGAAGTTTAGTTCCCAAGCCGTTCCCAAGCCCCAAATTCGGTCCGCACACCCTACCTGAAAAGCAGTTGAGTAACGCGACGGGAATATTTCTGGAACAAGGCGAAAAAATGTAAACGTATCCTTATTATGTAAATGAACTGGCGGGTAATAATTATTCAATATCATTGTCTTTTCTTAGTTGAACGCTTCAGAGTTTGTTCAAGTTGTGTTTGGAATTTATTCATTTCATTGGGCCTTGCATTTTGTTCGTAAGAAAAGGGGCATTTTAAATTTGGCTTAAGCTTAGCTGGTATCGTCACATCAAATTTCTATTGTATTGATTGGGTGAAGTTGGCAACCTCTCAGAACGAATTGAATCATCGACACGCCCCACAAACTTTTAAATAACTGACACTAATAAAAAAACCCTACTATAATGTTATCGCCGTTTGAGTTGCAACCAAGTGTAACTGATATGTTGGGTGAAATTAGCTATAATGCTAGTCTCAAATCAAAGGTCAAACCATTTTAAATTAAGACGGAGACATTTAAAAACATAAAAACAAAAGGAATTTGAACTCAAACTCCGTTTCTGCACAAGACAATATGGCCATACGACTTTGTTGCACTCCAAGCTAGTGCCATGCCGAAACTTTACGAAGTTTTTTCCGTAAATGAACTTAAATTTAACGCCTTTTAAGTGCACCATTTTTAGTCCGACTTTGCATCTAAAATCTGGATCTTTGTTTTGTTTGAAAAATGCATTTTACATTTATATCAAACCATCACCGACTTTAGCATGCAAGTTTAGATATATATCTATCTGATTACCCCTATTTCAAACAATTTCAAAGAGGCGACAACGCGAATCCAACAAAAATGTTACCTTATCAATCTATTTAAGCTGTTTTAATAGCTCATTCGAAGTTAGCCGAGTTGCTAAAATAAAAATAAGCAGTATTGTGTGACCTGAAGCTTTGACTGTGTGTGCGTGTGTGCCCTGCGCTTGTGTGTGGTGTGGGATTTCGGGGTGGGGATGAATGTGTAGCTTGTTTGTTTGTATGTCCGTGGTGTGTGTACGCAGATTTAAAGATTAAGATCATACCTTCTAAGGTGTTACAAACTAAACGAAAGTTTACATGGTTTAAATGGTTACATTTATTTATATTCAACTCAATAGTAAACGATAAAATTCACTATTTAATTCACGTCATTGGTCAAATTTTGAATGAGCCCTTTCACTTGGGCATCATCCATGGTCACACTCATAGACATTCAATAATGACACATCCTATTCAAGCGTAGTTGATTTTAAACTACTTGGCATAAAGACAGGTACATCCCAGGTATAACAAAATCTACTTTCCTGCCACATATTCACTAGTATTTTGGTTGCTCACACTGGTTTTTGACTTAAAAACAACATGGTAAAACATATCGTTGTTGATGGGTCTATTGCAACCCACCCAGCGATAGCAATTGTACGGGCCCCGGGGTAGGGCGCACATATCATCATGGGGGGGGGAAAAAATAACATTAGGTCGGCCAAAATACCATCGTACCAAAATCGACAAACGTATTTTTTCCGTTGTGAAAATTCACCAAAAACTCTCAATTCCCAGTGTAATTTACAAACACCTACAAGTCTTTGCTTTTGACAAAGGGAAATTTTCAAATGATCGAAAGAATTCAAAATGGCCGCCAGAAACCCTCAATAACATTGATGGATTACTTTATTTATTCTTAAACTGACAGAGGAGATTTTTTTTAGAACACCAATTTCCATAAATTGCACTTGATTGGTTGTAGACCCTACCGAGAACTTCGAAGGTTTATTGACAAACAAGTACAATACAACGAAATAGCAAACCTTTGTTTTTGCTTTCCCTCTATCGTATCGGCCCTGTAAGAAAACCGTGCTTTTGATTTTCTGTCGGCACGACAAAAAATACGAGTTATCCATCTATTACTAAAGACTGTGAATACGCTATTCCTTCAGGTGTGATTTACTACATTGGTAAGCATTCAAAATATGCACAAAAAAACGGATCGAAAAAAATTGAGGGTGCTTCTTTCTGGAAATTGTCTCGTGTCTCTTTACGGATATCATCGTAATGTACTGATGCATTGTTAACTTATTCTTAAGCTACTACAATAAAACTATATATCACCGTGTCTCATACATCTATGTCTACTGCAGTATTTTTAGTGTAACCTTTTGCTGTTTTAAAGTCTATTGTGAATAAATTTTGTTTTCTCCCTGTGAGAAAAAAATAACGAACAAAAAACATATAGAGCTATCATTGTTTCGAAAAATGGCGGCTAAAAGAATTCAATATGGCTGACATATAGGTGAATTACAGTAATGTATCACTTTAACTGTAATTTTGGGAACTATTTCGTTCTCTAATGGTGTTTTTCCATTATTTATTACTAACTATAATATAGCTACCGATTCTCTTAATACAGCTGTAAAATTCAAAATGGCACCAATTTATGTAAAATCCGATTTTATTCGATTTTTAGTCAAAAATGGCTTGTTGCCGCCATTTGTGTTCTTCTGGCATGCACTTAGGCACATGATAGCCCATAGTGTTCTGGTCAGAAGTACAGACAATCATTTTAATCAGCATCATTAGATTACGATCATATTCTAAAGAATAACGTTATTGTTTACTGTATATAGCATTGGCAGCCATTTGGAATTCTTTCGAGTTACGGCCTAATAAATAACATTTTTGCTTCATAGACGCAAAGTCCTATGAATTTTACATTAAGAGGCCAATTTCAGAGTTAGGGTTTCATTTTTTGACGGGTATATACAATTTTAAGCCTTTTGTTTTAAGCCTTTTTTTGTAAAAAAAATAAAAAAAATCATATACTTATACAAAATAAAAGCGCTACTGAAAAGTGGCAAATCAGTTTAGCCTGACCTGGGGTACACCACCTTTTGAGTATGTGGCAGAAACAGTTTAGTTAGACGAGGGAGTTATTACAACAAACTAAACCAGTTTTCCGAATCATATTTTACTATTATTTTTTAGTTGTCAATACAATATTATTTCAATTAAGCTTTTGGGCCACGTAAAATTTTACT
>JAMKCH010028675.1:0-17660 GCA_023653785.1 Ophioderma brevispina | reverse complement strand
GTTTATCATGTGCAATAATTATTGTATTGATTGCAATGGATGACATGTTGACTAAATCAAAATAAAATCAAAAGTCACTAACCAAAAAGCACAAACACTGTTGTGGCAATAAGTATGTATAAATAAAATGACTCAAGTGATTAATTTCAAATGACTTGGCTGACGATTTCTTTTTCATGCCTCGTGGAATTTGCTACAAAACTACAATCCTCCCATTATGTAACACATGATAAAACAGCCCATCTCTTTGTGTGAAAAGTCACAAAGAGTGGTATGAATTTGTGTATAGTCATAGAATAGTTTCGCACACTAACAAGTAAATGACAATGACGATAAGGATAATGACAATGAATCACAAGATTTGCATTGCAGATGTATTGCTATTTAGTGTACCAATGGCAGTTATAGGCTGAGGAGATATTTAGCCATGCATAAGCCCCGTTGTCCCCTTTATTTTTTATTTATTAGTGTCAAAAGAAAAAAAACATGTTTTAATGAAAGCAGCCCCATTAAAATATATCTTGAATAGTGCATGGCTTTTGAAAACAAAAATCATAGGCTTATTTTAAGCTTTTGGGTACAGTTTTTTGAGATAATTTTAGTGAAAATCATCACAACTTTTTTTAATTTGGGTGGTGTGTTGGATAAAAAAATGAATAAATTGGCAATAAAAATCTATGCAGGGCATAATTAAGATGGCCCCACCCCAACAACTGGTTTAATAAATTTATTGAAAATATGCAATGAGACTTAATAAAAAGGTATACAGCACATATCATATTGTTCTATCACCATGCCACGTTATAAGGTCATTGAATAATCGGTTTAGTCTTCAGAGGGATTAATGAATTTCTTTAAAATATGTAAATGAGCTCATAATATTCATAACTTATCCTAAAAAGTAACAGCACATGACCTCATGTTCATGTAAATACACGGGATTTACAAAATTCAAGGCAGAGCTGCAAGGCCAAACTTTTGAGGTAATTTGCTTCCCAAGTACGTACTGGATGAGATTTTAATGATTTTTTAACAATATCCTCAACTAACTCTCAATGACTTTGACCTCAAATTTTGAACATCCCATAGAACTTCCAGTATTTTTTTCAAATTTGACGCTTTCATCAACACACATTTGATAGGTTTGTTAAAACAATGAGTAACCTCATATGCATTGAATAATCCTTGAATTCTTAAATACCAGCCCATTTTGGGTATTTTTTTTTTTTAACCCAGTGTAGTGGGGGACTGTTAGTGCACAGATCTCATGTGAGTGATGCAAAGCTGATAAAACTGTGATGAATTTTGTACACAAGTACTTTACGCATTTGCTAATAATAACAAAAAATGGAATGGATGGACGGATGGGATGGACGGACGGTAGAGGAGGACGGACGAAGGAGGACGGACAGAAGGAGATGGAGATGAACATGCCACAGTTTGTTCACTTTATGAAGAAGAAAAGTTCTAACGATGGCTAAAATTGTTAATTTGACACGCCGTAGGTTACGTGGTCGCGGCAGAGGTTTCGAGGATCTTGCAGTGCCATTTTAGCAATACTGGTAATGCATGAATGAATATAATTGGATTGACCTAGGCTGACAAATCTGAGGCCTACAACTAAAATAATCAAAAACTCTTCCCAGACAAATCTTGTAAGGCACACGGATATCTTATTTGCAATACATAAAATTCTGTTCAATTGATCACAAACACAACCCCCCCCCACACACACACACATACACAAAACAAAAGCGAAGGGAATGAACAAAAAAGCTCAAACTCACCCGCAGGCTTTTCTAGTGTTGGTTCTAATGGCCAAGGTCGTACACAATAATGTTAAATAAAAAGGCATGTGTATATGTTACTGATCTATAAGCCCCACACCATCCTGGTCTGTTGATACTTGGACAATACCACCACAAGGCGGGTTGTCTGCTCCAACAATCCATAGTCTATCTCGCCTGATGCAATGTCCACAGGCCCAGTAGGTGCCTTATGACCTCGAGAGTTCACTTGAGGTTTTTTTTCAAGTAGCTTTGGGGACACCCTCAAGCTCAAAGACTGGGGGAGGGTTTGGTTTTGTTTCTTCAGACTTGGCTGGGAGACCTATCGGATTGCCTGCGTTGAGAGAATTGGGTTGAGACTGCTTTAAGTATGTTGGGCCGCCATGAGTACTCTGGTGAGGTGTGGGGGTGGTTTATTGCCTGCGCTCCTTACCGCTGTCCTGCAGAGAGAGAAAAGAAGTAAATGAAATAAATATAAATTTTTTGATTAGAAATTACTGATATGTTTAACTGTGGTGTGCTTTACCCATTTGAACCTTTCATCCTGTATTGTGTAAACCCTACCCGTGGGTCTGGTTTTCATGTACGAGATTTAATTTTCACGTATTGACAATCACTGCAATAAACAAATCTATTGGAAAAAGTTATTTCGCGGTTGCTATATTTCCGCGTTTTTATGTTCAATCGCGAAATTCGTGAAAATAAAAAACATCGCGAAAATTTCCACTTAACAGTAGTGCACCCTCAAATTTTTTGAAATTTTATATTTTTGCATGTTTACAGTTTTTATATACATTAGCCCTCATCTAAATGATGTACGCCCCAGTAGTGCTCCTATGGTAACAGAAGGATTTTTAGTAAAATCACTCCGGAGTCCTTTTTTTTCCGCAGACGATGAAATGGTAATTTAACTAAGAAAACACTCCGGGGTTCATTCCATGGCATGCACCTTGTTTGACCGTTCTGTGACCTTTTGGTTTTAATATGAATGAGTGAGTGAGTATTAAAGTTTACGACCACTAGACACAATGTGTTATATCGAGTCCTCCCTGTTTAAAACACCCCAACTTTATAAAACCAACACCATAGTAAATTCTAGTCACAACATTTTATAAAACATACACCACAGTAAAATTCTAGTCACAACATTCATTTGAATGACAACAATTGTAAATAGATACACATCATACACTGATGAACCAATCATCACCCTCCATGTATAATATAAGATAACCCATTGAATACAAGACTAATATACACTGTTCAAAATTATAATTACGGTATGCACATCATACACTGATGACAGAGTTCATCACCCATTCCATGTATCATAAAACATTTCAACTACAAGACAAGATAAATCAATACAGTATGAAACTTTTAAACATTATTATAAAACATAATTTACAGATAAATAGTGTTTACATATACAATATGTAATTGATAAATGGTAGGTTTTCATGTTAACGATTTTAAACTACTACTAATATGTACAAATTGACAAATGGTAATATGTTTTCATATTAACATAATAGGTATGTTATTTTTTAGGTTAACTAATACAAATTTTAAACTACTTAAATACTGATATACCAGAATACATTTACACAGTAAGAGAATCCTTAAAAAATACGGTACTACAAATTCCTCAAATTTAAAACAACCCAGGCGTTCAAATACAGACGAGTTGCCCCTTTTATTAAGCCGCCCCTTACGACATGCAAGGAACACATCGGGCCAATTCTTACCCCCGAACCTGCATGGGGCCCCTTTAAGGTCCGCCTTTTTAACATATGCAGAGAACCAATCGGCCCAATTCTTAACCCCGAACCTGCAGGGGGCCCCATTTAGTCACCTTTTACAATGCAGAGGAACACATCGGCCAATTCTTACCCCCGAACCTGCAGGGGGCCCCATTTAGTCGCCTTTTCGATATGCTAGGAACACAGTCGGGGCCAATTCCTTACCCCGAACCCGAGGGGTTTTTTAATATGAATGAGTACGAGTCTATGAATCCTGAAGAAACACATTTGTTGATTAAAGTTAGGCAAAACTTTTTACTGGATGTCTTTAGCCTCTTCTTAATTCATATTAATTCACTTTGGGGTATTTACTTTATGTGTAAAATACATTTAGCCTACTCTTCATGGCTAGACTAACAAATGGGTTACATTTTAATGTTTTCTTTATTTAAAATGGTCTTTGGTTTAAATCAAATGTTTCTTTTTGAAAGTTTAAAGGTGCATTTTACAATCTCTTTGGGACCCCCTGATTACCCAGAGTTAGTAATAGTATTTTTACATCAGATGAAAATCCATATTTGTTCTCATTGTCTCCTAAATTGAGCCCCAAATCATTTCATTCCCAAGATATAAACAAAAATTGCATGTAATGGTTAACCCCTCATAATATATAGTCTATTCATCCATCGTGTCCACCCTCTAGTACTTTCCTTCCGACGGTAGGGGCAGTGAATGAGGGGCATTCAGTGCGTGGAAATTTAAAAAATCGAGATTAAAATTCCACGCTACGTCTAATAAAACATGTAGTCGCGATACACGAGAAACTCTTCTATGCTTAATGAAAGATTCAAGCCAACGTAAGCGCATTTGCAGCTACAAAACATTATAGCTCTCAAAACATTCTGACTAATCCATTTGGCTTCAGTGGTATTCACTTTAAAAGTTTTGCCACCAAATGTCGAGTGACGATGAATCTTTCTGAAAAGGTTCTTTGGGCACCCGTCTATACATGCAGGGAGACCCTCGAGTAAGTGCTAGAACACATTATCCTCGGTATATTCAAAACAACCTTAAATGGGATACGCAGACACAATATGATGCCCGTTGTAAAAGCTACCAGGTCTTAAACTTCTGATGAGAAACTTAGAAAAGAACATCACCCCTGGCAGTGAAGAAAAAAAGCTTTATCACACCTTAGCTCGCCTCCATCTTCAATATGCATCTGCTGCTTGGCATCTGGGCACTAAAAAGAACAAGGAGGTGCTTGATTGAAAAATGTGAACAGCGGCAGCAAGATTTGTGAATTTGAAAGGGGATTATTGGAAAACATCCAGCGTCACTGCTATTGTTGAGGATTTTCTCAAGTGGGACTCGGTCGAGCAAGATGAAGGATTTAAAAACACGCCTTATTAACTGCATAAAATTATGACCCCGAACAACTTGATATGATTTGGGGACAAGTTCATTTTAAAACCAAAAACCACCCCGGGGGGAGGGAGAACACACACAACAGGCAAATGATGCTCCATGAAGTTCCAAGCACCACCATTATGAAAGCAGTCTTCTTCGCTGAGGCAGTTGATCTATGGAAGCATGCCCCAAAATAGACAAACTTTGACAAGACCAAATGATTTCCAATCGTTGGCTTAAATTAATATTTAGAATGGTTCACTCTCATCAATCCTTAGTATACATCCCTGGTGGACGTACTTAGAGGAAGTGTCAACAATGGTACGAGGTGGTGTAACAAGGTGAGTTGAATTTTATGACTTTTGAGCGCCCCGTGTGCTTTGGATACAAAGAACACAAAGTCTTTGATAATGATGGCAATACGAAAAGCAAGCCAAATTATCTTAATTCGCTCATGAAACAGATGAATCTAGCCACATGTTTTCTTTTTCTGCGTCCCTATCCCAACTAGCGGGCTCTCACGCTGTCACACAAAACTTTTCCTCTGGTGACACGATGGGTTTGAAATCTTCTAGTTATAGCACAGTATTGAATAGGTTTTGCAAATATGCATTATTGCTTCTACCATAAAAACTGCAAGATTGTTTCCAACTGGACTTGATGGGGCATTTGTGGAAGTGACAAGGATCTTATAATCAAGTAGAGAACACAATAACATAAATCGGACCAAGCAAGCACCTTAATAATAATACCAACATAGCACTTCCGAAGGATTCAAAGCGCGTTGCCTATTGTTATTCTGCTGCCATCAGAATCATCACAATCATTTGGGGGGGAAAGCCGCCCCCCATGCTCAGAACCCTTGCCCCCCCCCCCACAGGCTCCCCAAATAAAAGACTGTTTGTTATGGAGATGGATTAAATTCGCCCACATCAGAAAATGCCTCGAGCACCCCTTCTGCCCCTCCTCACCCCAGTAAAAGGCTGGCAGCCAGGCCAAGCGAACATTCCTATCCGATACTTAGATTGTGATTCACCATAACAGCTCCCCAGGATCCGTGGGTCAAAGAGGCAATTGAGATAAAGTAGCATCTACCCAGGGGACACCAAACAATTGACGCAGCGGGACTCAAATTACGATTTGCAATGGTTTTTATGAGAAGAGTTCCCGCGCTTATGTGTTACTTCACACAATTGCTCCTGTATTGTATTCACATCGTTCTGACAAGAAATTCAAGTGGATTATGATCTATGAACGGATCTCTATCAAAGAAAAATCAAAGTTAATTCTTTTAAAGCAATATAGCAATTTTTGAAGAGGCCCCCAATTTTTCAAAATTTTGAGAGTGTACATGGTTGCATTGATAACTGGCTAGTAAAACCATACCGTGTAAGGTTAAGACTCGAAAATGTCTGTTTTGCAACTGAAGGAATTTTGTAATAGAATATTATATCGGAGAGCTTTGATAATCATTTCAATGGCTGCTGAAAACGAGCCTTCCAATATGACATGCTGGGAAATAGTGCCACATGTGTCTACGCTAATCCATTAGTTGTTTTATGGTTCAGAAGCAAGTTAGAGGTCATTTTCTTGAGGTAGGCACTATTATTTCATTATGGGCGGACATAAACTTAGCATTTCCAGCGCTGCGTTGTTTTTTAAGTACAATCTAGGATCCCAAAATTCTAATTTGAAAATCGCTTTATTTATGTATATACAAATATTTTTGAGCATTCTCGTCGCAAGTATATAGCTTTCCAGACAATTACCAACATACACTATGCAAAATATCATTTAAAATTGGGGGGCATCTTTTAAAAAATGTGCTATTATTGCTTTATGGACAGAATCTAGACACAAACATAAGCATTTAATAGCACCATGTTTCCAAAGACATAAAAAACTAAACCAAAACATGGAGAGATTATTAAAGCTGAAACTAAACAAAAGCAAAATTGGATAAGGTCTAATGCAATATATGTAGTTAAATCAACAGTGACTTTAGAAATGCCAACAGTATAATTAAATAATAGATGGACTTTGATGTCCATTACAAAGTGAAAAATGATGCTACACAAGCTGTTCAATTCTCAATAAGCAATACACGATTAAAGTCATTTAGGGAAGCTACAAATTATAAATTGGATGCAAAAATATATATTTAAATCAGGTATCCCCCTTTTTGAACAAGTTTTCTCTTGTATAGAATGGCCCAATCAATCTCTTTCAAAAACCAAACCTTTACACATCAAGTAACATGGTTTTTAAGGACTGTTTTGCCCAAACCTGGTTAATTTGTGTTGGGGGGAAACCAACTTACAAAATTTAAAAAGGTTCCCTCAATTTTGCATGAGAAACTATACATAAATACAAAATATTGCAAGGGTTCCATACTTGTGTGTGAGAAGAGGACTACACCCAGTCCTGGGCCAAGAAACGGACAATTAAAGAATAGAGCTGGACCCACCCCTGGTCAGCCCCCATGGATTTGATACAATCTCTCTAATTTGCTGATTTGGTCATGCTGGTTTAGGGGGATAAAATATTTTAAGTGGGGTAAGCTCTTGAAATGTCTGTTAAAAATGAGAAATTACATTGAATGAAACTGTCTCAAAATTTCCACTTAATCTTAAATGATACTAGGCAGTTGGCTTTGCCGATTACATGTACCCGAATTTTTACATAAGTACTACTTTTTTAAAAAACCCCCAATGTTTTTTTAGGAGTACCCAGCTGGGTGGGGGCAGTATCTTGCTAACCACTCAAAACTTGGTCTTGCCGGGCCAAGCTACATCACACAAAGTTTTAGTGAGCGTACGGCTCCCGGCCTACGAGAAAAGGGCAGGACACACAGAAGACAGGACAGCGTGGCCTATTATAATCCAAATAAAGGTTTTGTGGAAGTTAGGAGGTCTTTTTTTTTTAAAAAACCAAAAAAATTTATTGTGGCAAAGAGGTCCTACAATAACAACAAAACCTATTGAAGAAGGTGACACTTTTTGACGACAAGGACGTCTTTTCACACGAGAGGTTACTTCTGTCCCCAATGAAATGTACCTCTAGGGGACTTGATTCAGTTTATGTGCGCAAAATTGCATTTCTTTGAAAATCAAATGTTTATCAAGGTGTAGTTTTAAATACTATACTTTGATTACCACCACATAGGTGGGTCTCATCGGTGCGAATGAATATGGAATGATGAAGGCGCAAGACAATACAAGAGACACGGTGGTTATTATCGTGGCGCACCAGTTCTGTGAAAACGCTCGAGTACATTGGTTTACCTTTACGTGCGGAACGATAATAACCGAATAATTCATGCCTATTTGGTGGTAAGGGTAATCAAAGTATAGTAAAGTAATCACATAGCAACTTGGAGGAGAGCTTCATTCCCACACACCTGTACCCTGCCCTATGATCTATCCTGATAATATGGGTGATAATACCCCTATGCTCTAAACCTTGTAATCATACATACAATACATTTATAGCCGCAGATGTTGCTGCTCACGTGCAGTCTACATGGGATCCGAGTACAATCATCCGGTTACAGGTGTCCACACTGTTTAATAGTCGAGAATACTGACATAGTGATTTCTACAAATAAACACTTGATCAGAATAGTGACTGACCATCAAGATGTTAGATAAAATATCCGGCCGATATAAAAGTTACATAATCATGAATCTATATATAAATACTGTTTAATTTACTGTACAACATGTTTAATGAAAAAATTGTAATGTTTAAACTAAAACTTGGTTGACAGTTAAATGAAACCCTTTGGATTCACTCCACCGTCAGGAAAATAAAAAATGGTTTAATTTGGAATAATCACGGCCGTTGTAAAACTAACCGGTGTTCCGGGTACTAGGCCCCCCCCACACCCGTTCCGAAAATTGCCATAATGCATATTCATGAGACTCATGGATATTAAGATGTACAGTGCATACTGTAGTGATAAGCAATGTTTATGTTTCCTGTGGTAATGATTCCTTCAGCTATTTGCGCATTGAGAAATAAGCTTGATTGAAAAATAAATATACATTTGCTAAATTTATGTAATAGAATTGAAAAACACACTTGAATATCACTTTGCATCGCAAAATATATCACAAAGTTTGACCACAAACAACTATACCAACGATGTTTTGCAAGTCTAAGTTCCATGGCGGAATTGGACAAACACGTAGTTGTTATGAATTGGAAGTGGGTGAAAAAAATCTCGATAAATGGAAGATAACCTATATTTTTTTCAATGGAACACAGGGGGTTTCATAGCAATTACTATACAAACATTTATGGGTAAACAGGCCGCGGACTCGAGGGAGGGGGCACAAGAGCGGGCGCGCCCTCCCGGGGTTAATTCTGCAAAAATTGTTTGCAAAAATCAGCCAATTTTGGACAAGTTAAGCCTTTCAGTTCCCCCGGTAATTGGGACGTTTGTAAAATCCTGGATCCGCCCCTGTAAACTATTGTTAGTTTTCCAGGGTTGTAACAGGGAGTCACTTGTAGAGGGGAAAAATTCCATTTGAGGCAGATTTTCCTTGTTGAGAGGTTGAAAATTACACTTGGGAGCTGGCAAAATATTAGCTGATTTAGCATTGATTTTCAAGCTTTTATTCACGGTCAAACGCGTCCTCAGTTTGTTTTAATTCATAAGGTAATGTTTCAGAACTCTTAGCAGTCCCTCTTAATACAACACGGAATGTAACAGGCCCCACTACATGCATCATTGTTTTTTTGTTTTTTTTTGTACAGGAGTAGAATTTGCCTAACAACCAACAGTAACCATAAATGGGCATGGTAGCTGAGGAGAAGTATATTAATTTTGACAAAGAGGCCACATGTGGCATAGCCAAAATGTACACGTTGTAAAGCAACCCGCCAAACAATCGTAAACTTGTGACGGAGGCATTCACCACTCAGTAATAAAGAAATGACCTTAAAAGAATTTTAAGAGGTCGTCACCATACCACAATATAGCCTGTTCATGAAGACCCAATTGGGTCACTCCATTCAATGAAAGTTTTAATCTCAGTAGAAACAAGCTACCTTAAATTATACACTACTTATATGCACATCCACCCTACAATCTGGAAATAAATAGTTCAAACACTCGACCACATTTCCTTTAATTTTGCTCCCCAGGACTATAGAGTAGGAACCAATTGAAAGCTCTGACCTTCCCCTTAAAAGTTTGCAACGAGAGATTTTGCATAACAGGAATTCCTCAAAAAATTTTAAATACTTAATTTTTACCACGATGATATAAAGCATTCCATCAAAAAATCCCCATCTGAAAGGCTTAAGCTTAGAAATGTTTCTTTGAATGACACACAAAAAAATTGTGAAATTTCTAATTTGTATAGAAAGCAAATATAAAATTCGCCGTATGTTTATATGAATATAAGCAAATCAAAATCAAAAAACTTTTCTCTCTTTTAACTAACACAGTTCTGTAGCACAATACAAGGTAAGGAAATCTATGAGTGGTCTAATCTGTATGAAATTACTATTATTGACCACAATAATTTTGGGTACTCAAAAGCTCTTGTTTGCAACTTTTAAAACCTTTACACTTCTGCATCAATCAAGTTGTGGAAATTAGGAAAGCCTCAGGGTTCATTACCAGGTGCACACATGCACCAGTGCGTGAATTGACTCTGTGCATGTGAAATTCTGCCTGTGCATGTTATTATTTTCTGTATTTCAGCCCTTATTATAGATGTAGATTTTATTTTCGAAATCGACCCCTGGAAGCCTGTTTGATGATCAATACCCAATCAACATTGGATGGGGTAGAGACAGAGGCCCTGGGAGGAAACAGTTTCTGAAAATGTTCAAAAGTGTTCTGACAATTATTTTCTCACATGTAATAGTGTTGGCCTTTATTCACACTTAACAGTGATTTGCTAATTGAGAAAATCAAAGAAAAAAAATCATCAAAAATCAAACATTTTTTGCATGTCAGTATCAGATACCAACAAATGATGAGAACAAAGAAACTAAGTGTAAGACAAAATCATTCACTTACAACAAAACACATAACTGAATAGAGATTCATTCTTGAACACTATCATCTTCTTTTTCTGTCAAATTTGCATTTGGAAAAGAAATAACTTAGTCTATGAGATTCTACAGACTTATTGACTTCACTTTAAGCTATTCCTGCTAATGTCAAATATGTTGACTGATTTGGGTAGATCACTGAGAGTGCTTTAGTGTATAAGGTCTTCTGCACTCCTGTTGATGCATAAGGGGGTCCAATTGGACCACCTTATGAAAACACTTTCCCTTGGAATTTATTACCAAAACACTGGTCAACAATGGATTACATCAACCGACCCACATAACAAAAGAAAAAAAATGAAATGGTGTACCAATTCAAAATCTGAAAGGGCAGTCCCAAAACACATATTTTTTTAGACATGACCACCAAATCTCCAATAAAAAAATGAAAAAATTCTTTTCCCATAAATTTTGGTGTGTGTTTTTAAAGTTTAGGAGAAATATCAAACATCATACCATTTTTTTTTTATTTTTCAGTGTGTCGTGTCGTATAAACAAAGAAAAGGCGGTCACAAACTACACCTTTTTTTGGCTGAGTATTTCTGGAAATGTTAAAGTACCCAACTTTCATATAATTTTCCTAAAAGGAAATAGAACTCCCTTGGTGATGAATAAGGTGTTATATGGAAGGATATCAATTAGAAAATGCTCACGTTAGATCTTGCAGATGAGTGTTTTATTTGAAAAAAGATAAAAAAAATAAAAAGTTTTGAATTTCATAATTAATAATCACACCCAAAGTAGAAATTTAACATGGTATTTTAATACAAAAATATACTCTAATCCTGTTCTGTACTGAAATAAAAGTATGAAATACATACAAGCCTAGGATTTTTTTATATTATAGCAATTAGCAAAACTTAAAAGGTCATAGCTGAATTCCTTTGGATTAACCATGCATATTGAATGGCCGACAATCCACAACAATATACCACAACTTTTTTGTTATTCAAAATTGTATTATTACCTTAATACAACCAGCATGCTGTATCCGCTGGTAAATGACAAAAGAGCCTTTTTATTCACAAAGTAAATGAGATTGTAGTTGTGATATGCATGATTGAAAGCCAACTTCTAAATGTCATTGACCTTTTGGAAAATGAAATTACCACAAAGACCACCACCCCGATTACAGAAAAAAAATCTGTATAAGGCAGAAAAAAAATACAACTTTTAAAAAAAAATAATTGAAGGAGGGATGATGAGATGACAAACAAGAATAGTCTTTTAACAAGACAACCATCGCTTAGCGAGATTGTTATACTTACTATGTTAGTGTATACTCAGAGAATCCTAGGAAACCCTCTCGTATATTAGAGAGATAATAACCACAGTATTCTATTTTCGAGCAATCAACATACTCATGCCTCAACCCTTTACTTCTGACATACCACTGAGTTTGCGAAAATGTCAGCCTTTATACAGCCAAATCCATTTTCATAGGTGAGTGCCCCCCACCTGTTATCAAATATTTCTAATATGTTTAAAACAAAATATTGTTAATGAGAATATTACACAATTCACTTACAGGAAACAAGTTTCAAAAACAATGCTGACACTATGAGTCATGAAGTATCACTCCTGGCCCAGTTCAATAGCTTTCATTCACAATCGTATTAGAAAACCACAACCCCTTAGATTTTTGTTATAATATGATACCTAGAATACCAAGATCAGTTCAATGTCAATGCATGTACAAGTACAACCCACTGAACTGTGGCCTCATTTGGTTTATGAGCATATTGTAACTCAATAGTGTGTGCTATCCTGGTCATTGTACACACAATTGTACTCCAAACACCATGGGTCTTATCATCCATTACATGTCATTGAACTAAAGTTATCCACTGGTGGTGCGCTATCATCCAATCAAAAGTTTTGTTTCTTTGCTGCTTAAGGAAATGTAAATGAATTTCCTATGGTAGGCATATACCATGTCCTTATTCTTAAAATACATGGAACCAGAGTACGTTGCAAACTGCTACATGAGACAACACCCAACTCTGTGCATGACTGTGATAATTCTGACTGTGCCAATCATTTGCTTGCTACACAATATGCTAGGGTAAACTTGCAATGTAGTGGCTTTTATCTATTCCGATTTTATCGCATCTTCGATGGAAAAAACAAACAAAATTTTGCAGTGTGAAAATAGGAGCCATTCTGCCTTACCCCCTCGTCTTACCAAGCCTTTTTTTGTAACAACGGTTTACCAAGGTGGGGGGGTTTTACCACCCCCCTCGCGATTTGTTATAAAAAAAACACCCGATGCTTATGATTTTGATACCAGTGGATGCATATTGGCATCCTCTTTCATTTATACCAAAATAGGTACCAACATATCTAGTATGGCTTCAACAATGACATTATCAGAAATCTGCGAGTCGGCACAAAATTGGCATTTTCCCACAAAATAGTCCGAAAATCCATTTTGCACTCAAAAAAAAAAAACGTAGAATAATCTGATTTTCACATCAATCATGCGGTTTTTCATTCAGGCTTCTAAATGAATGCAGTTGGCTAGTTTTCCATAAAACAATAGTTTTAGAGCCATACTGTGCAATAACTATTTTAAAAAAATTCACCATAAAATATCCTTGGGTGTCAACCCCCCCCCCCCCCCCTTCGACTTTGACCGGCTACCCTAACCCCGATTGAAGTGCTACGTCACATTTTTTTTTTCTCTAAAATGACGAAAGATGAGAGAACGATTACCTAGAAGCTTTTTAAACGAAAGTTTTTGTTGGCATTTTAGTGAAAGTTCACTAGGGGGGGGGTTACCCCCCCCCTGGTACGAAGAGTGGGTAAAGAATGGCCATTGTGATTCCACAACCTAACTCGTCTCCCCATCTTAATGGTACCAGCAAAAAGTATCATTGGCAACCGTTACCTATAGCAACCACATGCAAATTGTCATATACACGAGCAATCAATACTTACTTGAGCTACAATTCCTAATGAGGAGCTTGAGATTAAGGTTATAGGGCAAGAGGAATGAAGTAGTCCACTAAACGCGCCACAGCAATCATCTCCTTCTTCTGACTGCCACGGCAGCATTCTAAACCACCTGAATGACCATGTGCAAAGAGAAACACAAACTTTAAGTCACTGGCTTATCATTAGTCTTTCTCACAGTGCTACTTTGGTTTTGTTGAGTGTGTTCAGAGGGTGTATTGAGTCAATCCACAATGCACCAGTTTTGGGAAATTTCACCTCAACAGTCATGTGATACACAAAAATCCTATTCTTCTTCCACATAAAACCTTGACTTTTACACTCATTTTAAGCCCCAAAGATGCTAGTAAAGGACTTTTTAGCATGATCATGAAATATCCATCTTGTCTTAAACTTCTTGAGCACTTTTTCATTCCCTCACGTACTGGACAGTGTTTACTACAGTATTGTCTAGACACACTGCAAGCATTCTGGGAATTGAATCAAAAACACCCCCTGGGTGTGTATGATAACGACAAGAATAATTCCAGGTCATTTACACCTTCAATGACACTTCTTTCCATAGGGTAAGTTGCTTAAACACATTACTTACTTCTCACCGGCACATGATTGTTTTCTTTCCAGTATATATCCCCAGACAAACATGTCTTACAGTTTGACCGTGACATTAAATCAAATATTGGTGTGCACCTGATTTCTGTTTTTTTAGATGGAGTCAGCTAAACAGTTAATAAGTCAAAGGTTATGACCCCCTAGTCCAAATACAATCTGGGAATACACACAAAAAATTTAATCTGGGTACAGCTAACACAAGCCCGGGATGTGGGGCACTATTGACCCCCTTTTTTTAAATCCTGATGTCACTGGAAAGGCCCCCCTTTTTTTCACCTGTCACTGAAAGAAGCCCCCTTCTATTTTTTATACTCTCAGTTCGTTGATGCCTCCCATTTTTTATCAATTTCACTGAATGAACCCCTTATTTCTATTTCATGCTCTCATAGAAAGCCCCTCTTTTTTAATAGTTATAACAATATAAACTGGGTTTAAATGGTTAGAATTTGCCCAAGAATGACCCCTTTTTCACAAAATGTGAGAAGCTCAGTGATTGCCAGTTTCTCGCATCCTCCTCAGCAATGCTCAGCAAATGACCCCCTTTTGTCCTTAAAGTTCCTCAGCGAATGTCTCCTACTTTAAAGTCTAATCCGCACATCCACTTCAACTTTCATTATGAGTGCCCCCTCGCCCGGCTAACAAGTCATAGTAACCGTTGTAACCCCAAATTACTGAAATGACAATAGTACTTTCAAAGGGAGTAAGTGATATGTATTTGATGATATGGGATAGCATTTTTTTAAATATTTTACACCATTTAGCTAAGAGTACGCATCAGTTATCAGACTAGGCGCAATTGCCAGATCTGGTAATGCTGTTGAATCTGGCAATACATTAATTGCCAGATCTGGCAATGCTGTTGAATAGGTAATACATTAATTGCCAGATCTGGGCCAATGCTGGTTGAATATGGTCATACTTAATTGCCAGATCTGGCAATGCTGTTGAATATGTGATCCATTAATTGCCACATTCTGCAATGGTGTTGAATATGGTAATACATTAATTGCCACATCTGGCAATGCTGCTGAATATGAATACTTAAAGTGCTTATTGCAATCATCTTTGGGACCCCAGGGCCCCTGTTAACTGACTAAGTAGTATCACAAATTTTTGTATGAGATGACGGCCTATGTTTCTTCATTGACCTCCTTAAATTTCAGCTTCAAATCCATTTCTTTCCCACACTGCCATTTTATTGATTATCCATCAAAGGGTGTAGTACAGTATTGAATGGGGCATTGTACTATGCATGATCATGTCCAGCAGGTTCCCCTTTTGCCTACCGCGTTCAAAAATTCCCTTTATCCCAGTTGAAAGTTGTTCCATTTTTCCGTGACGGACTAACTGGTTTCAACTGTTTTTTAACTGGTTTTTTTTTTAGTAACTGGTCTTAACGAGTTCAACTGGTCAGTAACAAAACCTAGTTGAAAATTGTTCCATTTTCCGCACGGATCGCTGTTCAACTGGATATTCTACTGGGATCACCTGGATTTCAACTGGTTCCAGTTTGAAACCCAGTTCACCTGGGATCAACTGGAATGTTGACCTGGGCTTACATTACAGTACAACTTTCTTTTGAATTCCCCATCAATTCTCCATTCCCCAGCATAAATACTGAACCCTCCCTTCCTGCAGCTGCTGCATTCGCTACTTGCAAGGTTCTACTATAAGAGGGTATAAAAGACTAAAAATACATCAGCCCTCGGACCGCATGTGTTGCCTGCCATGGCAGTTTGTAATGATAGGTCTCATATGACCTTTGACCTTGGCATGTGACCTTTGGCCGCATCAACAAATGAGGGATCCAACGTTGCACCTTTGACTCAAGCTTGGTTCCAATTGAACTTCAACTTTTCAATTTAGGTCAATTTTACATTTTCAGCCTATTTTACAACTAGACCTCACATGACCTTTGACCTTGGCATGTGGCCTTTGACTTCATCAACAACTGGGGGATGCTAAGTTGCACATGTGACCCAAGTTTGGTTCCAATTGAACTTCAACTTTTCAAATGAGGTCAATTTTACATTTTCAGCCTATTTTACAACTTGACCTCAAATGACCGTTGACCTTGGGATGTGACCTTTGACCTCATCAACAAATGAGGGATCCAATGTTGCAGCTATGAATCAAGTTTAGTTCCAATTGAAATTCAACTTTTCAAATGAGGTCAATTTTACATTTTCAGCCTATTTTACAACTTAACCTCACATGACCTTTGACCTTGGCACGTGACCTTTGACCTTGGCACGTGACCTTTGACCTCATCAACAAATGGGGGATGCTTTGTTGCACATGTGACCCAAGTTTGGTTCCAATTGAACAACATTTCAATTTAGGTCAATTTTAAATTTTCAGCTTGACCTCACATGACCTTTGAGCGTGGTATGTGACCTTTGACCTCATCAGCAAATGCGGGATCCCATGTTGCATCTATGACTCAAGTTTGATTTAAATCCATCAAGTATGCGGATATTACAGGCAAATGTTAACCCTTTTTCACAACAACAGACATCAACAACAGACAATCAACAACAGACATCAACACAGTGGACAAAGTGATCCCTATGTGTCTTTCTGCCTTAAGGCAGGCGACACAAAAATGGTAGCATATGTGAAGAGAAATATTACCTAACTTTATACAATGTCACTGGTGTAGCTCACATTCTCTATTGACTGCTGCCAGTTTAAGGCTATACATGTACATGTAAAATCAATAACCATACAAGAAGCGAATTGAATTGCAAATAGCCCATATTGCATATTACTGTGTTACCCCACAAGTAGTTGCAGAACCCATTTTCAAAAACAGTCCTATTGATATAACCCCATGATAGGACTACATAAATACAAGATTCACAGCATTGGTGGTTGTGTTGCCTCTATGAGGAGTTCCACCAATGACTTGATCACTATACAGAATGATGCTCACCTGATGTATGAAGAGACACCAAACTACGACTGACAGAGAAAAATTGGAGCCACAAAATATTAAAAACTGTTATTTTAAAACTGTACCTCTAGTTTAAAAGTCCACATCAGCAACTGAATTTTTGGTAGGTCTGTCCATGTCCACTTT